>SRPO01000178.1:0-48648 GCA_018360065.1 Claviceps pazoutovae
CCGAAAACAACTGCCTTTGGCGACCGAGATGTAGGATATTCTTTGGGGAAAACTGGCTTGTATTTAGAAGAACCCGGGATTAGCCCTGCACGCCCTAGTATGCCCAAAACTGGGACGCAGTGGCGTAAAATACTCAACAACAACAACAACATATGCAGTTCTATGCAACATGTATACAAGGCTATGCATCCTCTACTATCACCCTGCAATTCTGCGCAAGTTTCCATCAATCCTGCGTGGCCTACCTAGGCCGTGTGAAGCCGCAAAATTCCGCTGCCCGATGCTTCCGGCCGGCCAACAGAGGCACTTCCTCCCGAATCAAACGCTGAAGCACAAAGCCAGCCCAAGATTGACGGATGCTCTCCTGGTTGGCAGCCGAGGCATTTCAAATTTGCTGGGGGTTCATGCATTGGTTAGAGGAAAAATAAGAATTATGCAAAGCGACATCTCAACGCGACAGATTGCCCCAATCATGTTCTCCATCTGCGCCGGCCGTGAGTCCGAGGCACACACATGAGGCATTGATCTGTTCGGCCTCGCCGGGGCTTTTGTTCGCCGGTCGGTCACACCAGTCTCAACTCTCAAGTCCCGGTTGCCGTCCGGAAGAGCTCGTATGCTGGCCCGGAGATATGGTGAAACACGGCGAGAAAGTGTTCATGATATTCTCCGCGGAGGATCAAGGCCTCATTGGATGTTCAAACTCCTTCTTGCCATACGCGCAAAGGACCAGATATTTTTATGGCTGGCACTGTATTATGTAAGGAAGGGCGTGCCTTCATGGGGCCGAAACAGAGTTTGGGCCGTTCGATGACTTTTAATCGTACAACATGAAACTGAGACAGTCTTCCCTCCCGCGCGGAGAAACATGGCAAAAGATCCGTAGGGTGGTACAGGGTTTTCAGCCGATCCATAGGTAAAATGCTTTCTGGATTTCTAGAAGGATGACTACTCATGGACGAGCAAAAATTCCATCTCGTCATGAACGGCCCCCTTATAGAAACACCATCAGGTTCACCTGTAGTCTGAAAATGCCAAGCTCCCACGCCAATTCTACAGCGTTTAAACTCAACGCTAAGAAACATAAAACACAAGCTTATTTTCACCATGTCGTCGATTCGATCTTAGCGCATCGTGCGGCCCGACTCGGCCGCAAACGGAAACATGTTTGGTAACGTCATCCATGTAGGATTACTGTACATAGAGCTGAGCGGAGCGCATAGACCAGAGCTTCGTGTTGCCTGAAGCTAAACTATGATACATACATGTAGGTATGTACATGTATCGCCGCAGGACCCGCCGGGGCCCGCCCTTTCGTATGCCGTCAAAATTCAAAGTCCGTATATAGAGTTCCCCTCCTGTGTATCCTCGAGAGGATTATGATAGGTATATGAGAATGCAGCAGGCATTAACAGGACAGAGACAGATGGAGATATCCAGAGTTGAAACTTTGGCAGTTGAGGCTTGAGCATCGGCCTTGGCTCGTGGCCGAGAGGGTGAGGCATTCGGGCCACGTAACACGTTTCAAAGACGGCTTGTTTTACTAAAAGAAATACAAAACAAGATACTCCGAACCACGAAACTGATTGCGGTTGCCTGAATCGGATGAACGACGAAGTCTGCCGCCCTCTGATGCCAACCCGATAAAAGGCGCTTCCCGCGTTGGAAGTCGTTGTGTACTGATCAGGTGCCGCGGGCGTGTGCCGGGACTTGGAACGCCATTAAGCTCACCCGCCATGACACCGAGAATCAGGCACCGGCATGCCAAGCGCAGGTATGTAGATAGGCTTATCACATTCCAAGTGGGCTCTGAGGTGCGTTTTGCAAGAGCATCCCGCGTTTGAGATGGCCGTGGGCCGCGTGGCGCAACGGGACAAAAGCCCTAGAAAGCGCCGGACACGTGGTATGAGGAGGTACGGTACGTATGTACATATGTACCTAGGCACCCAGGTACTTAAGTTTTATGGGTCCTGGCTTGGCCCAGCCCTGGGCTGTGCAAATTACCGTCAGGAACGTTACGATCGTACAACATGCTGTATTTCACCTAAAACGTTTGTGACTTGTTCCTGACACTGTCAGTCAGTAACTCTGGGGCCCACTTATTGGAGCGTTTCTGGTCTCCCATTGGTCAGCCCGTTTGCACTCAGCATCCAAGTCTCCGATGATCGATCATCGCCGTATCGCGAGACAGCGAGCGACTCTGCTAGACAGCATCGCAGACGCGATAGCTCGGGCCTGCGCGTTGCCTGCGCGTTGCTCTCGCGAACATGCTTCACCGCGTACCCTACGCCTTTCAGTCATCGAGCTCAGAACAAAAGAAGTTCGGAATCGGTTGTTCAGTTGATGAAAGTTAGGACATTGCCGCGACCCTAGTAAAAAGACCGTTGCGATAAGTGCGATATATGTACATGGCTCTTTTTTTTTCACAAAGGCAATTGCCGGTATTTCTATCTTAAGCCACTTGCAAGGCTCCAAGTGAGTGCCACCCCAGAGGATTACTAGGATTGGTCCCAAAAAGAATATTAAGTGGGCCCAAGAAAAAAAAAGGGCTGTTAACTCAGTTTCGGACGGATTTCAGTACGTAACCAAGGTTCCGGACTTAGTTATTTACCATTGCCAACACCAGCCCTAGGCCGCCCAGGGCCCATTTTGCAAGCAGCCGTCAGCTGTCCGACCGCTGCAACCAGCCCAGACAGCTGTCACCACTTGCACAAGCCTTATCATTCTTCGTCGTTCGACTTCCGACCAAAAGTATGAGCACCCTCCTCCGTCTTATGTCTCGCGTGTGACAGCTTCATCATGCTTGATCATAGCACCGTTTCTTCATAGCATAGTGTCCGCCGCTTGGCACGCGCTTTCGGCCGCGAATCTGGCTTGTCCCGCAGGCACCAATCACTTCGATCGACCGTGGAAGTTACCTTCCTTACACGCGCTCACACGCTGCTGCCCTTTCTATACTACACATGTACTCCGTTATTCCGTCCTGACCAAAGCCGCGGTGGCGCCTCAAGCCGCTGGGTGGCGGTGCGGCGGCGGCCCGGCCGAGAAGGTGTTGCGCCATGCCGGCCTTGGCATGCAAGGTGCAGGGTTCGTCAGGGAAGTGCAGAAGTACGCCGACGACGCGAACTTTTTGCTGAGACGTTCATGACGGAAGGAGAAGGACAACGTCTAGAGGGCACGAGACTGGCTGGCGAAAGTTCTGAGCGAGCGCGCCCTTCCCCTCTTAAGATCGATCGACTCGGCTCACTGTTACGGAGAGCCTATGTACGTTTGCATAGGCGACCGGACCAGAAGCCGAATGCGCAGCGGCCCTCAAACGGACCGGAGCCGTGTCATGACACGATCCTGGACCGGTGGCCGCTTTTCGTGGACAAAGTTGATTCCTGGTTTTGGCCCTGGTGGAGCAGAATGGCCAGCAAAGAGCTCACGGAACCGATCCAGTGTCCACTCGCCGATGACGGCAGTTCCTAGCTCACATGTGAAAGACAGACCACCTGCAACTTCCAGTATTTCTCTCACGGCTTTCTTCTTGTCCCAGGACTTTTGATGTATATCAGTTTTCTGGCACAAATTGCAATAGGGGTTCCCCTGGCTCTTCAGCGCACAGAACCGCACAGAACAGAGACCTTTTAGCCTTCTGTGTCTATATTACGTCCACATGGCACGTCCCTTCTTCAACATCAAACCGTCACACCTTCCGTCATCACAGACCCGCTCGTGAGACGGTGGTACGGCTTGGCATCGGCGATGGGCCAATCAAGCCGAAAGTTGTGCCTGAATCTGGAGACCTTAAAGTCCTCCTTCCACGGACCGGTTCTTCAGCAGTTGCCGACGGTCGTCGTTTACGCCTTGTACCTTTGGGGTCTTGGCGAGGCTCATTCCCTCGAGGGCTCCACCTCCATGAGACACTCACGAAATACCGGTATACATCTGAACAAGATATGTACACACGGAGCTAGGCATTGCAACACTGTGAATCTGCAATCGGTAGAAATGCACGGGAATATGGCTTGCCTTGTCTCATAAGTCGTGTTGCGTTTCTTTGCATTGCCTTGCTTACGCTTCTTCCAAAGCGATGCCCTCGAAGGCGGGACTAGGTAAACGTCAAAGCAGCAGGCCTTGCCTCCCAATGAGAAGGCAGGATAAGACCTTGCAAAGCTTTCTTCAAATGCCAAGATTCCGCCAACCTTTTTCGCACAGTCCATAACCAAGAAACACCCCCGCTTAGTCCACTTTTTTCTTCTGTTTTACTTTTCTAAAGCATTATTCCTTCTTGTCTATTCTGTGGCTGAGCCGCAGAGACGGGGTTTTCTAACGTTACAGTGCTGGTCCGGGGGCATGAACGGGCTCAGTTTCTCCCGGGACATCACTCCATTCTTTTGGCTTTGTCCTGCTTTTCTATGCGTGTTTCCGTCTATAGATACTCGCCTGATTCCTCCTGCTTTAAACCCTACATACCTACATAACTCATTATTTCGTGTGCTCACTAATTGTCTCCCCACGTTTCTTCTTCAAACTGACACACGCTATCTCATTACCTCGTGCGCTTGCTACTATCTCACATCCAGATCATCCTTTTAAACCGCCAAGCAACGCTTCAAGATGCCTAATCGACAGAGACCTAAGAGCTGGTGTGAATCAGGCAGATCAACGAGGAGAAATTCCACATCATCCTTCCACGATGGGTCCAAAATGCAGACTACCCTTGGTCCCTGCGTCGAGACTTGCATTGGCGAAACACTACAAGAAAGAAGAAGCGTGCCTTCGACGCCGTCTCTCCTCGAGGCTCAAAAGACTGAGGTGGACGCCACCCCCGAACAAATTCATGGCGGCGTCGACGCCTTCGATCCCCAGCGACCGAAATTAGGATTCAAACAACGACTTCATCATTTCACATGGGCCTGGTACACGTTACCAATGAGCACAGGTGGCCTTGCCTTGCTCATTCGGTCGCAGCCACATCAATTCCCGGGCCTGAACATCATTGGCTTGATCGTATATATTCTCAACATCATCATCTTCGCCACCGTTTCTTGCCTGATGGTGGCCCGGTTCTCCATCTACTCAGGGGACATGTCCAAGTCGATCAAGCATTCCCGAGAAGGCTTCTTCCTACCCACATTCTTCCTCTCAGTCGCGACTATCATCACCAGTACGGACCGCTACGCGATACCAAAGCACGACATTGGGCTTGTCTGGGCGGTCTCAGGCGCATTTTGGGCCTACGTCGTTGTCACGCTTGTTCTGGCCATTGGCCAGTACAGTTACGTGTTTGCGGCGCATCGATTCGGACTCCACACGATGATGCCGACGTGGATTCTGCCCATCTTTCCCATCATGCTGTCCGGCACGATTGCATCTGTGATAGCCGAAACGCAGCCCCAAGCCTCTGCCGTCCCCATCATTGTCGCGGGCCTGACGTGTCAAGGCCTCGGGTTTGCGGTCGCTGTGCTCATGTACGCTCACATGGTCGGACGCCTCATGTCAGCTGGATTGCCCAATCGGGAGCATCGGCCGGGTCTTTTTATGTGTGTGGGGCCGCCGGCATTTACGGCCCTGGCCCTCGTGGGAATGGCCAAGGGACTCCCAGCCAATCTTGACACGGCCATGGACGGCCGGTTCTTTGACACTACCGTGGTCCGTACAATGGCCTTGATGAGCGCCATTTTCCTGTGGTCGCTCAGTCTGTGGTGGTTTGGCATCGCGGCTGTGGCCGTTATCCAGTCGCCGCCCGAGCACTTCCATCTCGGCTGGTGGGCCATGGTCTTTCCCAACACGGGCTTCATTCTCGCCACGATATCCATCGGAAAGGAATTGGGCCATGATGGCGTGCTGTGGTTTGCTACAGGTCTAAGCATTTGTCTCCTCTGCACATACTTGTTTGTACTATTCAACCATATCAAGGCTATCATCAAGCAAGACATCATGTATCCAGGGCGAGATGAGGACATTGCAGATCACTAAATAAGCCGCTGCGCGTGCATGTACGAATCTGTGTGTACTCTTTCCACATTTTCATTTATTCTTTTTCTTCAGCTTCGCGTTTATTCCCAATCAGTCACATGCATTAGCGGGGTCTTTTGCGTTCACTTTTTTTTTTACTTGTTTGATACAATGCAGGGGCCTAATGGCCATTGGCCATTTCTACCACAGCGTCTGGACCATCTTCAATAGCGTACATCTCATGAACGGGAATGACCGGCAAAAAGTACATAGATGAGATTAAATCGCAAGAAATATCAACAACCATCTCAAAAGAACAGAACAGGACACTTCTTATATGCATAAAATGTGACTTGTTGCTAGTTATCCGCTTCTCCGCACTAGGAGCACATGAAGGTATGTTGGCATTTGACCCTGGTGCCTGTCATTGCCACATTTTCTGCTCAACTCGGCCATATGCACATCTCCAACGTCAGTAAAGTCTACAAGTAAATGCAAAAGAAGGACTTCGGGTGTGGGAGGGTGCGGAATAGCGAATCACGAAGCGTCTTAGGTACTCGTGGGTGTAACCTTTTGCGGCTTGTCTCTGTCCTTTTCAAAAGGTTACACCCACGAGTAGATGGCAACTTATTAGAATGCAACAGCATTTTTAGTCTTTAAGAGAGGTACTCCGTACCTACTCCGTAGATGGTCCCCCGCTTTCTTCCCCAGCCCAACGAGTACGGGCGCGGGGCTGCTCCACCTCTTCACCTGCTGCCAGCTGCAGCCTGCCTGGCATCGTCCCAGGATCACGGAGAGGTACTCCGTAGATGTCCCTCGATGGCCTCACCAGTGACCAGTGACCAGTGCATCAGCTTTCCTCCGAGGCAGGTGCGATTTCTGCAATTCGCACCTCCCCACCAACATACCATCTATCATCCACATCTCCAAACACACCGGCCCGGACTCACTCACACTCAGACTTGCCCAGCCCATTTGCCCGCCACGAAGAAACCCCAAGCAGCTCTTATCTCGACAACGCGCGATATTGTATCCACCGCCACCGCCGCTCCTCTGCAAAGGTGCGGGGCCAGAACATGATGACATGAAGATGGAAAGGGTGCTGACTCCTGAGTCCTAAGAAGGTGAGCGGCCCGTGGCGCACAGGTTGACAATAGATTATAGCCCCGACTCCAGGGTGGCATTTCCCCCCAAAAGGCGCACGCAAATTGCACAAACCATTGGCCCGCTTGCCACGATAACAGGGATGAGCAGTATCTGCGAAAGACGCTCTGCGGTGATCTTGGATGGTAGATAAGAAGAATTCCAAGGAACACCCTCCAAGGACGCTTGAGCATCCCCAGCAGCAGCCTTCTGCCAACGCCAGTCAGAAACACGAAATGTCTGCGCACGCCGCCAACACCATCATCTCGGACGGCGACCGACGACGTGCTTCAGCGAGCGGCGCCGCCGACCAGGCTCTCGCCGATCTCGGCTACAAGAGCGAGCTGCCTCGAAACCTCAGCATGATGAGCATACTGGGCCTGTCCTTTGCCATCATGGCGGTGCCCTACGGCCTATCCACCACCATGTACATTACCCTCAACAATGGCCAGTCGGTGTCGGTCCTCTGGGGCTGGGTCCTCGTCTCGCTCATCTCCGTCTGCATCGCCGCCTCCCTGGCCGAGATGTGCGCCGTCTTCCCAACCGCCGGCGGCGTCTACTACTGGTCTGCCATGCTGAGCACGCCCAGATGGGCGGCTCCCGTGAGTTTCGTCGACGGCTGGCTCACTCTCGTCGGCAACTGGACCGTCACCCTGTCCATCAACTTCGGCGGAGCCCAGCTCATCCTGAGCGCTATCACCCTTTTCAACCCGGACTATGCCCCCACCTCGTGGCAGACTGTGCTGTGTTTCTGGGCCGTCATGGTCTTCTGCGCGCTGGTGAACGCCTTTGGTTCAAGATACCTGCACCTCATCAACCAGATTTGCATCTACTGGACTAGTGCAAGCGTCCTCATCATCCTCGTCACCTTGCTGGTCATGGCTCCGGAGAGACGCTCAGGCGAGTTTGTCTTTGCCCATTATGATACTTCGGCTAGTGGATGGCCTTCTGCGTGGTCTTTTTTTGTTGGGCTACTGTCTCGTGAGTACATCTGACGGGGATTGTCTCCGCGAACCGATATCTCATTATGCGTTACGCGGAATATGCCGTGAATCTCTTCTTTGCATGTCTGTGATGAGAATACAAAACCCCAGCCCCTAACAAAGAATAATAAAGCTAATGCCTTTCTCTCCGTCTTTTGCTCCTCGTTCGCTCCTTTGTCACAGCCGCCTATGTCTTGACTGGTTATGGCATGGTTGCTGCCATGTGCGAAGAAGTGCAGAACCCAGAGCGGGAGGTGCCCAAAGCCATTGTGCTCTCTGTTGTGGCCGCCGGTATCACGGGTCTCATCTTCATCATCCCCTTGCTCTTCGTCATGCCTGACATTGCCACTCTGCTCAAGGAAGCTCAGCCCATCGGCCTGCTGTTCAAAACAGTGACGGGCTCGAGCGCTGGCGGATTTGGACTCCTGTTCCTCATCCTCGGCATCATGCTGTTCTCCGGCATCGGGGGTCTGACCGCCGCATCGCGCTGCACCTACGCTTTTGCGCGCGACGGCGCCATTCCCGGCCATCACCTGTGGTCTCGCGTCAACAAGAAGCTCAACATGCCTGTTTGGGCTTTGGTCTTATCCACAGTCGTCGACTGCCTCCTCGGCTGCATCTACTTTGGCTCCACCTCCGCCTTCAACTCCTTCACCGGCGTCGCCACCATTTGTCTCGGCATGTCGTACTGCGTCCCCGTCATGGTCCTTCTCGTCCGCCGCCGTGAGGCCGTGAAGCACTCACCCTACTCTCTTGGGAAATTCGGCCCCATCATCAACATCATCTGCGTGGTGTGGATCATGTTCGCCCTCGTCATCTTCTGCATGCCCGTCACGCTCCCCGTCGATGCATCTAGCATGAACTACGCGTCCGTGGTCTTTGCGGGCTTTGCGGCCATTGCAGTGGCTTGGTACCTTGTCTATGCGCGGCGCAACTTCCACGGTCCGCCTGTGTTGATGAGGACGGAGGCTTTGCATTTGCCGCTGGGGCCGGGACGGGGAGGAGAGGAGGCGGGTATGGGGTTGGAGACAAATAAAAGTCCGCCGGAGCTGCTATCCGAGAAGGATGTTCGTTAGAGTTTCGGGTTGTCTCTCTTTTCAGGGGTTCAGGGGTTCGGGGGAGGGGGGGCAATGTAGCATCCATCTCCAATATGTCATAACGCGAGTGCAAATGTGCATCATTCGCCTCTGGGCTTCATTGTCCAGGACAGATAGATCTAGAGGCAGCCGGACCCATTTACTGTTCCATTAAAGCAGTCGGCTCCTAATGAACGGCAAAGTAGAAAGGTATCGTTGGCATCGCTCCTTGTATTACGCGGGTCATGAAGAATGCACAAGGGCAGACCATCCATACGAAACAAAAGGATAAACAAAAGACACAAGGACACCCACTACCTATCCCTCCGCATTTAGATGCCCTCCTTCATGTATTCATTGCCAATAGGATGCTGGTCCTTCCCCAAATATCCCTGAAATAACCTACCTCCTTTGAAAAACCCCCCCTTCTATATGTCCGTCATCGCCCCAAAAAAAAATCCCCCTTCTATACGCTAATCGTCCTAAACACGCTGAATTCTTCTCCCGTGGCGACCAAACTACCCGTAATCTGGGGATGCCAATGCACCTCCTTCGCATCCTTGAGATAATGCACAAACAACAACTGCGGAGGCACATCCTGCACGCCCGCCGTATCCTTGCTCTCCTCATCGTCCAACTCGACCGCTAGATCCCACAGCGTGACGGTGTTATCCCCAGCAGCGACAGCCATGATGGAGTCATCCGTAGGATGCCATTCCAGACTAGTGATTTGCTCCTTGTGGAAATTAAAGCTGGCAACGGGCTGGGGTTTCTGGAAAGCATTGCTGGTGTTGTCGCTGGTCTTCCAGTTACGCAGATCCCAGACTGCCCAGACGCCGTCGTCGTCTCCTGAGGCGAGAAGGTGGCTGGTCTGGCGGGACCAGGACATGACGTTGACGTCGTGGCGGGAGACCTGGACGGTCAGGGCTGGGGTGCGGGATTTGGAGCGCACGTCCCAGACGCGGATGGTGCCGTCGCTGGAGGCGGACGCGAAGACGGATTGTTCCGAGGGAGACCATTGGATTTCTTCGACGCTGTTGGTGTGGCCCTGGAAGGGGCGGTTGTCGGTGACCCAGCCGCCGCCGTCGGTCCGGGTGGTGACGTAGATGAGGCCGTCGTTGTCGCCGGTCAGGAGCTTGCCGCCGGGGACGATGGGGGACCAGTCCAGGGCGTATCCCTCGGTCTTGTGTGCGCGGATGGTGGAGATGGGCTTGTTCTGCTGGGCTGTGATGGTGGTGCCGGGTTGGTCAAACGAGCAGAGATGCGGGGTGACGTCGTGGATGAAGACCTGGCTTGACTCGGTCATCGTGGCTGTCAGGGTCGTCGCTGGACGGCCGGGCTCTTGGTTGCCGGGTGCGATTTGGTGCGCCCGGATGCGGTTCGTCGTCGAGTTGAGCGGGATTGCTCTGCTCTCCAGGATGGGCTCTGCGTCTTCGTCGTCATCGTCTTCCTCGTCCGAATCCTCGTCATCCCCCTGCCGGTCCAGTCTGCTCAGGCCGCTGAACTTGTTGACCAGCAGCTGATTGTCTGACGCCTTGGCGTTCTCTGCCTGCGTTCCCGCCACCATGTACATGGTCGCCGGGTATGCCTTGCGATTATCGCCTAGTCCATCCCGTACGATGTCAAACGACAGGCAGGGCCACGGCGTGCTGAGATTGTGCAGCATTTCGTACGTGGACAGATCGGGCGCCAGGGTCTGGCCGGGCTCGAGCTTATTCCGGCCGACGATGAAGGTCCCCTGGTCGACTTGCATGGCTCCTATATTATTGTACCAGACGACACGTCAGCCTTGTCCAGAATACCGTAGGTGCGCACACGAAAATGTGAAATCAACACCATGAAAGAAGTGTTCCTGTGAAGTGCACTTACCAGCAGCCTTCTCCTCGGCCTCGCGCTCAGCATCCGGCCGCCCATCCACTCCAGCCTCGAAGATCTCATCCTCGCTCTCGAATTCGTCCTCAAACTCATCCGCAAAGTCGCCCATTTCTTTATCGTCGTCAATGTCCATGGGGTCGGGGCGATCACCGCCCTTCAGAGGACCACTGCCATTCTCGTCGGCCACCCGCTTCGACATGGTGCAAGTTGTGCCGAGGATAATTCGGGGAGTAGTTTCGTTTGGCTAGTATACCTGGCTTCTTGTCCTCAGGAACTTTTATGCTGCGAGGTAGCAAAGGCGAAAGTGTGTTCAATGTGTTCGGATTGGAGGTTTGAGAATCGCTGCCGTACCGATGAGGGCCCTATCGGCCGGGCGGCAGGATATTTTTTTTTTCTCACCGCCCGATTGACATTTGCAACTTTTTGCGCTCGCAGTAAGTGTGGCTGTGCGATGTGGCTCTCTGCTGCATCCCCGCCGCCCGCTCACAGCCTCGGCCCCTCGAAATCACGTCATCGCCGACCGGCTTGACAAAGCCGGCATTTGTCAGCCTCGAACAGGTCGCAATCAGCAGCAAAAATGAGGGACGGTACGGAGTGTGTACATCACTGGCCAATCGTTCCCTTTCGTCATCAGCCTTTCCCCTCCAGACGCCTCAAAACCCTCACGACCCCTCATCCGGTACACCTTGTTGAAGCATAAAATTCAAGCCCTCCTCAACAACTCAAGTTCCTCAGACCCAGAAACTCGCTCAATACACACCAACAAGCAGAACGCCGCAAGAGAAAGCCCCCCCCCCCGAAAACAGCTCACCATGCCCGTCATCACCCTCACCTCAAAGGACGAATTCGACGCCCTCATCAAATCCAACCCCTTCGTCGCCATCCAAGCCAGCGCATCCTGGTGCGGCCCCTGCAAAGCCATCTCCCCCCTCTTCGTCAAGCACTCCGACGAGTACGGCGTCGAGAACACCTTCGCGTTCGCCAAGTTCGACACCGACGACGTTCCCGCCCTGGCATTCGAGCTGGGCGTCCGATCCCTCCCGACGTTCCTCTTCTTCGAGAACGGGGACAAGTCTGATATTTCCGTTACGGGCGCGAATCCGCAAGCGCTGAAGAATTCTGTGGAGAAGTTGGTGGAAAAGACGAAGGCGAATGGGGCGAGTACTGTGAGTGCCAGTGGGCTTGCGTGAAGGTGCTGTGCTGTGACCTATGGCTCGGAGATGTGGTGGTGTTCGTTTTGAAGGGAATTCCGTACCCGTCGTGGCGATTGAATATACTTACTAAGACGTGTGTGCCTCTGAATAGCTCAAAACGAACGAGGACTTTTAGATTCGACCGAAGCGTGGGTGTTATGGGGTAGTATGTCCGGTTGGGCAGGCGACTGAGCCACTGATTATACCTTCCAAGATGGCCAGGGGAGGCAGGAGGATAAGGTGAAGGGGGCGTACTCAACCTGGCTCGGCTAGATGGTCGGCTCTGTCCTGTCCTGACGGGGGATCGAGTCTGGCTTCGAAGTGCAATATTTTGAGCTTCTTCATCTAGTGAAGCGAGACTTGCGCCGAGGATGTGAGCCACATGTGGGCGTTGACTACTCATGCGCAGTTCACGAGGTTACTGAAATAGCAACATTCTGGGGAAAGATTCGTAATTGGCCAATTGGCGCATCGACTACTACGTTGTCTGTTGCTCATTTAGCTATATCATGCGCCCTTCGCGGAGAAATAGAGTGGAAAAAAAAATGTAAATAGATAAAAGGATAAAGCACTTCGCCGTGGTGCTATGTATCCAAACGCGCGTATACCACCAGAAGCGCCTCAAAAAGTCAAAAGGTAATGTGTATGGTCCCGGCTGCTTCCAATACTCCCTTGCTATAATACATCAAGACTTGTGGTATTCCCACTGCGTCTATACCAAAGAAACAGAAAGAGATAGCTTCCAAGCCTCCTGTTGATATTTGCGCTCTCTCATAGCGCACATATCCGTATTTCACTATACATTCATCCGTCCACACTGCCCGCACCGCAACCCATTCCTGCCTTTTGACATTCTTTTGGCCTTTGCATCCAGAGCGCCACCACACTCACGACAGAGCAGCGCATCACCATTATCACTAGTCGAGTCCGTATTCGCCGCCTGCGCGCCTCGCGAGCCCGCACGCCGATTCCGGACAATACCAGAAGTACAAGGCGGGGTATTCGCACTTTCATCCGCGCTCTCTTCCCGTGATTCGGAGTCACTGACTCTAGCTATCGAGGAATGAATCGGACCAACGGAGCGCCGTCGGTCAATGTCGTTCTCGCTGACCTTCAACCGTTGTAAATCAGGCGCAGCGAGGCTCCGTCGGGCAGAGATTCGTCTGTCCCTATCACCTGGCGTCAGAGTGTTATGCGCCTGGCTTGAGCTATTGTCGACTGCGCCGGGCCTGCCTAGGGGGCTCGCATGGATGGAGTGTCTCGCACCCGGTTTGCCGGGTTTAGTAGGGTTCCAGCGACTCAGATTCCAGAAGCTGCCTTCTTCGTCACGGTCATGTTGGCCGCCTGGTTCTGATACATTGATGATGTTGAAACTCGGGGCCGGGAGGATTGATCCGTCTCTGTCTCTATTTGTGCGGATGGAACTTCGGCCGGTGTGGATGCTGCTTGGAGGACTGGCTGGATGGTTCGTGTGACTTGCGATGCTAGATGTGTATGGCTTTTTTCGGGCTTCAAGCGTCGGGGCCAGGGTAGAGGGGTTTTTGGGGGCACGGATGGACTTCATTGGCGAGCGAGATCGCTCACTCCGGCTTATGTCCATGTTGGTGCCGAAGCGACCCTCGACATCTTGGCGCCAGCTCATGATTCTGTCGGATGCGGGTAGTGTTTTTTGCGAGGATGGTATGCTAAGGCTCAGTGAGCCACGCCGGGAGTGAACTCGGCTGCCGGTGCTGGTTCGCGTCGCAATGCTGCCGGAACGTCCGACGCCTGCCAATTTTCCAGAAAACTTGGAAGAAACGTCCCATGTGCTTTGTTGCCGTTTCATATAAGCACAGTCTTGTCGAAACACCTTGATCGTGCCTGTTCGGTCCGTGGTTATAATGATGTGGCCATCGCCATGTTTCGACCGTTCAATGTAGGCCGGACTCTCCTCTGGCTTCTTCAGACTACTCGCACTTTCCGATTTTCCACCGTCGGAGAGTCTGCCTTGACTCGTGTTTCTTTCCTCCAGACTGAGAAGCATCACAGGGGGTGGATTGCAAAGATCATAGATTGGATCCCCCGAGGCGCTCAGAAGCTGTCGAGTCTTGATAGGAGCCATGCAAGCGGTTGTGACCACCTCGGGATGGGCGTCGAAACATTCGTATGGCTGCCGATCCTTGATGTCATTGTCAAGACTTGCGACGTTCCATATGTACGCTCTGCGGTCTTCGCTTCCTGAAATCACATAGGTCTTGTCGTCACTGAACCGCGCATGGATCTGGCTGGATGAGTTTTCCAGACCTCGGAACTTGACTTCCAGCATCCTTGTGCGCATGTTGTAGATTCTCACACGGCTGTCGTTGGAGCTGATGAGGACCTTTACATCTTCTTTTCCGTCCTCAGATAGAATCATGGCAGTCTCAATGCCGGTGATCTTGCTGCCCTTGGCGTTCTTACCCCTGGACGACCGAACATGAATTTGCGACTCCAATTTCAAGCCGTCTGTGTTGTGAAATAGACACAGCCCACTCAGTAGCCCACAAATTGCCGTCTTGCCATCAGGAGAGAACGCTACCGCTGTGATGAACGCGTTTGTGATTGCTGAGAAAGCGACGGCCTTGTCAGGTATGCTCCACAGACGCAGCTGCGCGTCTAGTGAGCCTGCCAAGAAGAAGCGGTCGTCTGTGGGGTGGAATGCGATGGACGTGACAAGATCGCTGTGCTTGAATGTGCAGAGACATTCTGGCCGGCTCATGTGCCATAACCTCACGGTTTTATCCATGGAGGACGAGAGCAAAAAGTTGTTCTTGCTCCAACTCAGTGCCAACACCTCCCCTGTGTGTCCCTCAAATTCCCGAGTCGGCTTCGTTTGGAAGACAGGCGCACTAAGCTTCTCTCCAGCTCCACGGCCTCGAACCTCTTCCTCTTCCTCTTGATATGCTTTTCGCTCTTCAGGGGTAGATATTACCGAGAAAACGCGGACAG
Organism: Claviceps pazoutovae; assembly: GCA_018360065.1. Taxonomy (NCBI): domain Eukaryota; kingdom Fungi; phylum Ascomycota; class Sordariomycetes; order Hypocreales; family Clavicipitaceae; genus Claviceps; species Claviceps pazoutovae. The sequence goes on from SRPO01000178.1 coordinate 15,178, forward strand.
TATGGTCTTTGCCGGCAACAGCAAGATAACGCCCATCCAGACTAAACTCAGCGGCCCAAATGGCGTCGCCCGACTTGAGTATTCTGGATCCAACTACGGTAGCAGGCCCTCGGCTATGACTTTCATCCTCAGGTGTACGCTTGGCCCCGAGAAGCTCCTGCGCAAGAAATAGATGGTTGAATTCGCGCAGCTTTTTGTTGTGACGTTTGACACGGATATAGCGAGTTGGCTCTCTATGGAGCGGGATGAAACCTCCGCCATCCTCGTCAACCAAAGTCAAGGCCCTAGCGGAAATGCCATCCGTCCGAAGCTCGCCCAGCTCGGAGTCGGAGTCGTGCATGCCATCATCTTTTTTTCGGGCGCCACGGATGGCGAGGCGGCTCAGAAAAGATGACCCTTTTCTGCGCAGAGACACGTTGTGTAAGCATTTCACCAATCATCCGATCATACATTCACTTTGGCGGATGAGAACTGGCGAACTGGCGCACCTGCGACTTTCTCGGCTGACATCTATCCCAGAATTGCCAGTTTTTCCCTGGCTGTCCGTGCTCGGCCTGTGAAAGCTATCTCGCGTAGGACTATCTGCCCGTGCCGATTGCAGAAACCTTTGAGCAATCGTTGGCTCTGTACCAGTGTTTGTTCGAAGGTAAATTTGCTGCATCGCAACAAATAACACGTCACGCCGTGTCAGTCACTGTTGAAGCACGTGCGGCTATCTTTTCGTGATGCAACATAAGAACATATATGTACATACTGTGCTCAGAGGATCCAGACCGGAAGGGGTTGAACTGTTGAATGATGGAGATCTAGATGATTGCCTAAGCTCCTTTTCCTTCAAATTCTGTGACGTGCTTGAAGGTACATGTAGCAGGCGGGAGCTCGAGAGGCGATTCGGCGGAGCGGATTGCGATGCGCCATTATCATTTGTTCCTTATAATCGTGAGCTTAGGTAGAGCGTGACAGTAAGATCAATGCGTCGGAGTCGGAGGCTTCGTGCGGTCCGAGGCCGGTGTGTGCGGGAAACTAAAATATGGGCATTGTATCGAGATTCGTACCTATGGAATCGGATAGATCGGGGTTTTCAATTCGGCTTGACGAGACCTCCCCGGGCCTACGCAAAGGACCCTCTGCTTGGCCTGAAAAGGCTGGCGAGGCTAGCTGGATCGACATATTCCATGCTGCGAGGGTTTCTGCAGCGCGGGAAACAGTAAATCGAATGGATCGTTTGTTTCTCGTGTGCTTTCTCTGGACCAACGTGAGCTATCTTGTCGGCTCCTGGCTCGGCGGTCGCACCGCGGGTGGTGACAGGGAGGGGGATGTCGATCACAAAACCCTCGCGATGTGTCGGAACCTGGAAGTGAACTGCAGGATCTCCAAGGGGGGTGGTTTCCGAATAGTCTGGATTCCGGAGTCCTAGGCTAGCTTCTCCGAGGTCCGCACAAGCCGAATGTCCGGAGTCAGGAAGTGATTACCTAGCTAATAAGAGCTTACGGCGAGCAGCGAACGGCCTGAGGTCACGTTATGTTAAGAGCTGGGATGAGAAGTAATTTCAAGTAGACATAGACGGCGTCTTAAATTCTTGATGGGTTGAGTGAAATCCAGGGTCACTTGTCTAGCTGCGTGAATAATAAGGATCACGCCTGCTAGCGAGGCTCCGTCCAGCGTCGCGTGGAATTGAGACACGCAGCACTTTGTTCCAGAGAAGCGCTGTCCGATCCGAGCTCAAGTAAATTAGCAGTGGGCCATGCCCCTTCAGGTGATTCGTGAATGAGGCAAACGCGGGCAAATAGGTACTAACAGAGTATGTAAGTGGCAAGATGCTGCGTACGTCACAGGCGAAATACAGGCGAAATACCGAGGTGCAGGTTGTCATCATGGACCTTGGCCCGGAAACGGCACTCGCTGAGTCGCTGCCATCAATCGCAGATGTCGATGATATCATGCACTTTTTGTCCTTGGTACTCCGTACATAGGTAGGTACCTCCTAATGCTTTTGCGGCTCGACCCGAAAACCAGTTTTCAGCTTTAAAAGCCGGCGTTGACAAAGCAAGGGATGACGAAAGCATCGCGGCGCGACAGCCAGATGAGAAACAGGCAGGAACACTCACCCGAGACAAGGGCTGCATCTAATTAGCATGGCTGTCATTGGTGGTAAGCCGTCACCGCCCAGGTCGGTATGTACCTAGCCCATCGACTTTGGTCGGCTTTTTGCTTTGTGCCTGTTTCTCAGTTTCTGTTCTTCCGTTTGATTTTGGGAGAAAACGAAGCGCCGTCCCGACCTCGTTTCCCTTGCCGGGGTTTGATCATGCTGATACATACAGTGATACATATGTACACATGCGTGCATACCCATAGGTACCTACAAGCCAAGACTACGGACCCTCATCCTTGAAAAGAAGTTTTTAGCAGCTCGCGCTTCTCCGAAACGTCGCGCAAATATCCCTTCGAGCCAGAAAAGGCGACGAATGTTCCGTCGAGAGGGTTACGCAGTCGGGGGCGGCCACGTCATCGTCCCAAGTCAACTCAAATGGCGGTACATACATACGGAGTACCTAGTTGTTGCCTCCAACGTCAGCTCTGAACTGTATCACCCGGAGTGAGCCCCACACAGATCGAGATCAGATTCAACACCATGGTCCATGAGGGCATTTTGGCTTCCAGAAGCATTCTTACAGGGGCGTTGTGTGGCGGCGGATCGATGCCATCACGAACATTTGCAATACATATGTACATATCTATGTACATGGTAGCAATGCACAAAATTGCTTTTCTACGAGGCTGATCAAATTGATTATTATAATATTATAATAGATATTGTACATAGCGAGCTGCAGCCTGCGACACCCTCCTTGAATATCTCATACGTTCCATCGCACGATTCCAGGGCTCGAACTGCATCACGCCACAGGCTGCGCCACACTCGCCACCCCCACCACATCATCCTGCGTCACCGCCGCAGAGATGACATTGGCCCCCATCGCTTGGTACAATTCCCTTTTCGTCACGATGGCTGCAGCGTATGCATCCAAGATCTATCTATCTCTGCCCCGACAGTCTTTTCCTCCGCATAGCCCGTCATGAAACTCATAAATCGCCAATACCTGAAGGATGTGGAAGAGGAGCAGGTATCTCTCCTGCCAGAGGACCCGGAAGACATGGTCTGTTCAATGCCAGTGCGGAGGGAAAGGGGGCTGCTCTCGCGAAATCAAGTTGCTCGAACCGGCAGGCTAACTCGCACACCATGATATGTAGTGGCATGCATACAATCTCATTATACCCGGTGACTTGGTCCACGCGCATGCGTTGCGGAAAGTCGTCACGGTGAACTCCGGTACGGGAGCAGCGGTAGCCGAGCGAGTCCACACAGATCTCACCATCAAGGTCAAGTCGACCTTCTTCGACGCGGTCATCTCCTCCTTGCGAGTATCCGGCATCGTCGCCTCGGAAAACGATCACGTGCCCAAGGGCTCGCATCATACCCTCGACATCGAAGTCAATCGATCATTCACCATCGTCAAGCTCGATGGCTGGGACTCGGTGTCCAAGGCAACACTGGCGCAAGCACTGTCAGACGACAAGAACGGCGCCATGGCCGCGGTGGTCATGCAAGAAGGCTTGGCCAACATCTGTCTTGTCACTCAATTCCGCACAGTTTTGAAGACCCGGGTGGAGAGTGTGGTGCCCAAGAAACGAGATACAGCCGCCGACCAAGATGCCGGCCTCAAAAAGTTCTTTGACAAGACGTTATCTTCGCTACTTCGAGCGGTCGACTTCTCAGGCTCGCGGCCGCTCCTGCTAGCTAGCCCGGGCTTCGTAGCCGGCGACTTCAAAGACTACATTGCGAAGCTAGGTCGAGACAAGTCGGATAAAGTCCTCAATGCCGTTGCCAAGCAAGCGACCGTCATCCACGCCCACTCGGGCCACATCTACAGTCTCAACGAGGTGCTCAAGAGCCCCGAGGTCATGTCTAAGATGAAGGACATGAACTACACAAAAGAAGCGCAAGCAATGACCAAGTTTCTTGATCTACTGAAGCTCGACGACGGACGGGCCTGGTACGGTTCTACAGCCGTCGAAAGAGCCATCGAAGATGGTGCTGTCGGCCCGGGCGGAGGCGTCTTGCTCATCAACAACTCCCTCTTCCGAAGTCAGGACTTGGAGACGCGCAAGAAATACGTCGCATTGGTGGACAAAGTTCATCTTGACGGCGGGGAGACCAGAATACTGAGTAGTGATCACGAAAGTGGGCAGACTTTGAAAATGATGGGCGATATTGCCGCCATGCTGAACTATCCCATGTTTGATCTAGATGAGGGGGAAGAGGAGGAGAAAGCTGTTGCGGAGGTTCCAAATACCCGACATCACGAAGATGATTATGACATGTTAGACAGTGTTATATGAGATACGAATGAGGATACTACTAATGACGAAACGAAGCTATGTCCTAAGATACCTCTTGTTACGAGGAACAATGGGTCCCCTCCTCGGTCTCGTTACAGATGCCGAGTACCTTATAAGCGAAGACGGTATTCTCGTATACTATACTCTTACTCTTCATGTGCTGTGCATGTAACACATGCGTGTTACACGCTCATTCCTTAGTGCACTCTTTATGTTATTCTCCAACTTCTATCCGTTCGTAATGTATCTCTCATTTTCGTGTGCTGTCCATATGGTACTACGGGTACACATTCACATTCCAGCCTACCGTTCAGAAACGGTCCAAGGTGAGACAGCGACTTTGTCTCATTAACCCAAGTCAGTGGAATAGCCACTGAACTCAGTGGCGTACACCCTCACTCGTCATATTTCGCCGTGGCTGAAGCCCAAAACATCAATCCAGCCAAGGAATCTCGGTCTTATAGGTACCTTACAGTGGCCCCTGTATGTAGGTTACAGGTACTCCGTAAACGCGCATCAATACATACCTAGGTAGATACCTAAGGTACCTTACTCGAGCGATTTTGCCCCGCTCAGCTGCGTGACAGGTACCTAACCTACCTCCTCCTATCTACCTGTTGCGCGAAACTGATCTTGCATTTCACCGTTTCGAATTCGTACCACCTTGGAACTCCCGATCAAGTCGTAGAACCTACTATTGACTGAGTACATCTTCTCTTCTCACAAGTATACGCATATCCTGTTATGTTTCGCAAAATGGCGTCTAAATTGAGCATCGGTTCTACTGTCAAGCTCAACTCGGGCTATGGGCTTCCTGTACTCGGGTTTGGGGTATGTAGAGGGATGACCCAATTCTTGTGTACTAGGCACTAACATTTTTCCAGGTTTACCAGATGTGAGTTGCTGTTTTTGACACGTATAATTTTAGTCTCTCTGCATTTATGATGCAGAGTGTCTCACACTGCTTTGTCCAAGCACGCTCATGACTTTCTTAGACCAAAGGAGACGGTCACAAATACTTGCGTTGAGGCCTTGCGCCTTGGCTATCGACATGTAAGTATATATCCATTCTAGCAGCGCGCGCCCTCGAATATCGTGTGTATATCTATTTCATGCTAACATCTGTCCTTATTCGAGATCGATTCTGCGTCAGCCTACAGGAACCAAGGCCCATCTGCGGCCTCCATCCTCGCCTCAGGCGTCCCTCGGTCCGAGGTCTTCTTCACCACCAAGGTCCCCATGAGCGGAAAGCCCCTCTCTTACGACAATACGATTTATCTAGTCAACACAGCTCTACAGGACACCAAGCTCGACTACCTAGACCTCGTGCTCATCCACTCTCCCTACGGCGGCACGCAAAACCGCCTCGGCGCCTGGAAAGCCCTCGTTGAGTTCGTCGAGGCCGGCAAGGTCCGCTCCATCGGCGTGTCCAACTACGGCGTCCACCACCTCGACGAACTGGAGCAGTACATCCAAACCCTCGAGAAGGAGCGTGGCGGGCCCGGCAAGGGCGGCGTCATCTCCGTCGGGCAGTGGGAACTGCACCCCTGGCTCACCCGCCCGGACATTGTGCAATGGTGCCGCGAGAGAAACATTGCCATCCAAGCGTACAGTCCTATCGCGAGAGGTGAGCGATGGGGACAGAGTCCCCAAGTCACGGCCGCGGCGGAAAAGTATGGCAAGACAGAGGCGCAGATCTTGCTGCGCTGGAGTTTGCAAAGAGGCTATGTGCCGCTGGTGAAGAGCGTGACGCCGTCGCGCATTGCGGAGAATGCGGCCATTTTTGACTTTGAGCTCACGGAGGCGGAGGTTGCGGAGATTGCTACGGATGAATATATCACTGTTGCGTGGGATCCTACGGTCGAGCCTCTTGAGAAGTAGGGCGATTCGGGGAAGTCGTGTAACGGCAACTCAATTCATGAGGTTCTTTTAGTGTTCGACTGGTCTGTTGATAGGTAATAATAGCTTTGAGACACAATCCCGAAGAATTGAGATTGGGAATAAAGTATGTAGAATCAGCTTCATGTTGTATGTACTTTTTTTTATGTGCATGCAATGTATGTACTTCATTTACCTAGGTACCTTACCCATGTCATACTCGGTAGGGTTGCATCGCCGGCACATCACGTGAGACCGCGCCGCGAACGAGGGGGGTTGTTACCCCAGGAACGCGCTCGCGTAGAAACACCACCCCTGTCATCGGCAACCTTCCCCCGTGTCGATCAACTCAACAAGAAGACAAGTGCCAACAGAGAAACAGGTAACAAAAGGAGCGAGGAGGAAGAGGAGACCACCCAGACCGTCCGATGTAGTCTCCAGCAAAGCAAAACCACCATGTCCGTCCAAAGGACATTCACCATCGTCCCTCCTCCAACAAATACACGCGGCGTCAATCTCCTCCACCAATCCGCCCAGCATGTACGCCCCATGACCTCAAAGCAAGCCCAAAAAGCCTACAAAGCCGCGACGCGCGGCCCTCCTATATCCCGCGCCGAGCAGCGAGAGCGCGACCGAGCCGAACAAGAACGCATCCGGAAGGAGTTTGAAAAGGAAAAGGCCACGGCCAAGGCTCGGCTTGCGCGGGAGAGGAAGAAGGAAAAGGAGAATACGGAGCGGGAAAAAAAGAAGAAGAAGGGGATGCCGCTGGTGAGTGTGCGGCCGAGTCAGGATACGATTGCGCGGTTCGTCCGAGGGAATGGGTCGGGGAAAAAGCGCACCTGCGGAGGGGGGACCGTAGGGGAAGGGAGTGATGCTGATGAAGGAGGTGTTAAGGAGGTGTCTGCGCCAAAAGGCCGCGCAGAGGAGCAAGTTGCGCTACCAGACGCAGACAATGGCGCGCCAGAGTTGGACCTGATTGAAGAGGAGGAGGGGGACATTGAGAGCGGGCTGGAAGAGCTACTCGACGCAATCTCGAGGGAGCAGTGCGAAGCAAAGCATCGAAAACTGAATGAAGACGAGACGCCTCACAAGAGTGGCCCTGGTTGGCCGTCTGGATCTTCATTACGGGAACCTCGGGAAGAAGAAACCGACGCCGTGTCTCCGCCATCAAATCCACCACCTTCGCTGCCGGCATGTCACCGCCCGCGAACGCCTCACACACCCCAAGCCTCGCCTAAAGAAACGACGAATCCGGCGCAGGAGCCGGAGTCAATAGCTTTCCCGCAACAAACACCACCATCACCACTACCACCGATGAGCACGCAGACCATTCTCGGCAACCTCGACGACTTTTTTCCCTCGCCGTCCCAGCAAGCCCGTGAGCTGCAAGACGACTCGGAACCTGACCTGTATACATCTACGCCTTACAAGGAGGCTCGCCAAAAGTTGACACGGCTTCCGGAACAGGCCCCAGAGGCATTCTCTCCGCCTCCGCGCCGCCGCTTCTTCACACCATCTGGCACCAACGAGCTAGTTTCGCTTGCTATCCAGCGAAGTAGACGCACGGCGGCTCTCTACAAGATCCAGCAACAAGAAAAACAACAACAGCAGCAGCAACAGCAGCAACAGCAGCAACAGCAGCAGCAGCAGCAGCAACAACCGAAACAAATAAGACAACCGCTCTCGCAGAGCCGCATGCACACCAACACCCTCCACCCTCCGGCCAAGGCGTCATTGTCAACTGCCCAAAAGATGCTCACACCTGATCCCGGTCCGGGCAACGCCCTCACCACGACCGGGAGCATAGAACAGGAGAATGTGCAGCTGCAAGACGCGTCCCCCCAAATTGGTCCCTCGCAGGAGTCAGAGTATGGGGGAGAATGGGTGGATGACTTGGCGCTGCAGTTTATTATTTGAAGAGTTTGGGAGTCCTATTGTGTCAGGGGGACATATTGCATGAGAAATGACCTTGTTTCAAATTTTATCTTTATTTGGGTTGGGGGTGTATAGCGGATATCAGGGCGTGTCAGGGCATATCATGGGGATTCATGGGCTGTGGTCTAATATGACGATGAGATGATTCTATTTCAGTTTTCCTCCTGGGTTTGTTTGTCGCTTCTCTTTTCTTCTTCAAATACAAGTATCTCTATTCTGGGTCTGGCCTATTCTTATGGCGGCATTCTTTGTGTCTTCTTCTTCTTGGGTTGGCCATCATTCCCGTCATGTGCTGTCAGAAACAGTATGCGAATTACATTCATGCCCTTTTTCAGAATAGGGAGCTTCCGGTAACCACCTACTAACGCAGACTGACCATCAGCCGCAGCAGTCTCCCCGTTGTTCTCACCTTCACACTATAGACACAATCATGATTACTAAAAGTGAGGAATCCCATTACAATCCAAAGCGAAATAATATACATGAGCGACACGCAGATACACTGCCGAAAGAAACCAGAGCCGCCCGCCGCTAACGCCCTTCCATGCTCGATATATACATGCGTAGCCAACTCCAACCCGCCCCCGGGTCTGCCATGTCATGGAAACGTCCAGGTTTACACAAGACGTGCATCACATCGACGCGTGGTATGTGAATCCCGATGCCCCTCAACGCCGAAATCCGCCTGCCCCACCCAAAATGCCAGTTCACGGGGCCGATTGCTCCCCGTGCTGTTTTCATGCAGTACAATTAACTTTTAAGACAGAGACAAGGAAAAGGGGAATCATGAAATGAGACGAAAAAAAGAAAAAAAAAAGGAAAACGAGGCCAAGATGGACTTTTTGCATCATTCGTTCCGGCAGCCGTCACAAGAAAATGCCCACCCATTCTGACTTGAGCGCCACCTTTGTGTCACAATCCTCAACAGCACAGCGAATATCATTAGGCGCCCCCATAAGTGTCTTCCCAGGCGCTGCGCAGAATCCAACCCCCTCAGGAGACGTCTTGGTCGGTCTGCGATGTTCGAAGCAATCCGCACAATAAACCTGCAGGAAACAACGTTAGAGAGGGGTCATCTAAAAAAAAAAAAAACCCCGAACAAGGGAATGGAACCTACATGTCCACACTTCTTGACCGCCCAAAAGTGGTGATCCCCCGCCGCGCGTTTCCGTTTACTCGCCGCGGTGGACTGCGCTGCCGGACCGTCTGACGGATCATAGGCCAGCTCATTGCCACATGCCGGGCATACTGCGACTCTTTCATCCGAGGTGGAGGTATCACGAGTGAAGCCTTCACGGGTAGGCGGGGCCGGCTCCATGGCTGGTTTTGGACTAGGTGCCCGGGGCGTGAATGCAAAAGGCGGCATTCCGTTGGGCGACCCGCTGTTGAAGCTCCTCGCCATAAAGTCCGAGGCCAGGAAGCCGGTCAATTGTCGCACACGATGTGAAAAGTTGGAGGAGAAGTTGGAAAGCACGCGGCCGTTGTGGTCATTCAAGAATCCCACTTCAATGAGGTGATCGCGGTGGAAGCTGTCCGTGGTAGGATGGTGATGGTGGTGATGATGATGGTGGTGGTGATGCCGGCTCCCGGCCGTCCCATGCGCGGGCCGCCTTTCATCGTCAGGCGAGTCCATCGTGAGGTCAATGACGCTTGTCCCAGGTCCCACGAAGGTACTGTCGCTCCGGGCCAAAGACGGTGGTGTGATGCGCTGCGAACCAGTGCGTCTTGGGTTTTGGCCAGCTTGGGCTCCAGGCTGTGAGCGGCCCCGGTCCAAGGGTGAATCAGGTTCCTCTGTCAGATCAATGACAGCAGGAGGCGGCGGTACCTGAGACGGCAGTGCTAAGGGTGATGGGCGCGCTTCGATTTCTCTTTGAATTCTTGACCTTGTCGTTGACGTTGCCGCATCCGACTGGGGCAAATGCGTGGTGCCGAGGGTTGGGCCATTTGGACCTCGTATGGAACGAAGGATCTGTTGAGAATATATCTGAGCACGGGGTATAGGTGCGTAGGGCGCCCGTCTGGATCGACCAATTTGTATTTCCATCAGGTCATCATCGCTGAGAAATTCAGGGCCTGTATACTCGTCACTGTCCATTGACATGTCGTGCTGGCGAATCGTCTGTGTCGCCGGACCACGAGGGAGGCGACAACGATATCGAGAGCGTGTCGGGATGTGTAGAGAGAGTCGGCGGTGGTGCGTTCGATGAGTAAGTCGCGTCAGATTGTCATGTCAATTTGCCGCGGAATCAAGCTGGACGAAGTTCGTTGCTAGTTCTGTCTATCGACGGCCACTGTCTACGAGAATCAGCGGCAAGGGCGGTGGCGACAAACGAAGGTTGCTTGGCGGGTCGAGCGGGCTCTGTAGTGGCTTGAAGAGCGGAGGGTAGGGTGAGTTTTTGTTTGCGAGAGCGCTGACAATTCCATCGGCCTGATCGCTAGCTTACTTCGCATATAAAGGCCGTAGCAATGCGGTCGCAGAGAGAGATGATGCGCGAGTCGTGTGCAGAAAGAACGCTTTCTCACGCATGGTTGTGGTGATCGTCTGGATGTGGTCATCCAACTTGCACGCCGTCGGACGCAACAACGGGTACTCCGTAAATCGCAGTGCCTGCCGCATCAGGGGGCAGCCAAGTGTGGGGCCTGATACGGGCAAGTGATTAGATGCAGTATATGTACTGTAGATGATTATGCATTACATGAGGTACGGAGTGTGACGGTTACCCGTAACTGCTCTGTCCGTTGTTTGCATGCACCTATATATCCCGCACTAAGCTGAGTTCCTACCAGCTTAGTGTTCTGACCTTTTGGTCGGGTCGGTAGGGGTATCCGATTCCTCACACGGAGTACCTCATGTACAATATGTGACGAAGTGTCACAAAGTCAGTCGTCTATATGTGCTAATTCCAAGACAGCAGTTGTCTTGGAATCGTACCCTTTTGTGGGGTGTGTAGCTCAGTTGGATAGCACATTGACTGGCCGTTACACAATACCGACGACCTACTGATACATCATACATGTATGTACATAACATGATAGGTAGGTACATACAAACAGGAGGGCATAGGGTTCTGAACTTCAGATACTCAGAAAATCTCTGGAAATATGATTGAGATATCTACAAATACAACGACTTTACAAACCATATCGTTCGCCCCGGCGACGGTCCCAAATACCCTTACTTGGCAAAAACATAACGACGTGAACATGGAAACAAGGAACAAGGAGGCACTCGTCGGCGGCCCCTCTTCTGCAGCAGCGACAGTCTCCAATTTGAGACGCCGAAAGCGCTCAATAACCCATATTCATCGACGACCACTAGCTTCATGGCCAATTCTACCCATCGACGTCCGACTTTGGAGGGCCGAAAATTTTTAACTCTCCATGTTTCAATAGGGTCACCAGCTTCTTGGCCGACTCTCCCCATCCGAGCCCTATCACTGGATCCGACGTTCTGAACGGTTCGCTCCACCGCTTGCTTGACTTGGTGTATTGCTGGACCGTCACGCCAGAGGGACCACCAGTCGCCAGGAACTGGCCGGAGTAGTCCCACGCCAGGCACTCAACAGAGCCGCCTGTTTCGAGCACCTTGGCCGTGGCGGCACTCCCTTCCTTTCGCAGGTCAAAAATGATAACCGTCGTCTGATCCTTGGCCGCGGCAGCCAGCCAGAACCCGTTTTCGGAAAACGTCAGAGCCTGTACCGGGGCGCCTACTTTGAATACGACGGCTTGCTCCAGAGTTGTGGTCATGTATAGTTTGACATCCCCGCTCATGGACCCAGCTGCAAACAGATGCCCGTCGGGGTGGAAGGCGCATGTGGTCAGGGCTGGAACTGTCAGCAACGCGATTCAACTTGAAACCAACTCATTTCCGGGCAAACGCGTGTAGGATAAAGGCAAAGGTGGGAGGAAAGAGAGGAAAACTTACAAGAATCTGCGTAAGCACGGCTGGCGCGCTTCATAGTCGCCAAATCGTAGAGGATGATTCTCTTGTCAGCACCCACCGTGCCCAGGATATCCGAACTGGGATGCATGGTGAGACCTGTAACAGGACCGGCATGCTCAGAGAGAGAAGCGAATCCATGACCGGCTCTATACACCTTGACGCTGCCCTTGCTGGTGGCAAAGAAGTACCTGCTTCCATCTTTGGACGACAGTGTGCTCGTGATGGCCTCGCCTATGCACAGTTGCCTCTGTGTTGTAGTATCCTCGACGTTGTAAATCGAAGCTTCACCGTTTAGTCCCCCCAACGCTGCGTAGCAACCCGTGATATCAATCGAAGTGGCTTCTGCCAGAGCGCTATCCGAGGCCAACATCTCAAAGGATGAAATGTCGTCCGAGCGGGCCCAGTCTTCTGGAACGGCGCGCTTCTTTCGGCCCTTGGATAATCTGAAAAATCAAAAGTCAGCCGACTGTCACGCAGCGAAGTGATCTTGATGCGAAGCAAGCATACGCTTGATGAGCCTCCTCCACTCGCTCACTAAGTACGTCAGGCAGTGCTTCGACACTGTCCACGACCATCTCATCACCATCGGCCGCGTTGTCCACATCCATCTCATTGCCGTCGGTCGCACCGTCCCTGATGGTGACCTTGCTTAATGAGTCTCTGGCTTCGTCTCGTTCTTTTGCTAATCGTGCAATAACTCGCACGGCAGCATCGTGTTGATACAGCGCGGTCGCCAATTCTTCTCTAGTGCGCGCGAGCTGCTCCTTCAAGTTGTATGTCTCCAGAGCCAAAGCGTCCCATTCATTCTGGAACGTCGCCAGTAGTGCGGGTATCGATGTCAAGGTAGGGGGCCGAGGGCGAACGATGCGCGAGGACGAAATGACGACCAGGTCATCGGCTGTGAGGGCCTCATCCGTGCTTGGCTCTGTGGCATTTTCTTTGATGTATTGCTCGATGAGTCTCTTCTCGTACACAATGCCTGCTGTAACGTTAAAATGGTATTCGCGCGTTTCAACATGAGAAGTGCGGCTTACGTACCAGACTTCTTGGACACGACGGGCTCTTGGGGGGCTTCCCCGGAAACTAACACGCAGCCATTAGCAAGTATTCCAATTGAGCTATCTCGAATCTCCGTATGACTTACTTCCACAGAGCATGGCGAAGCGTTTTTGGAAATGTGAAGCTCCTCTTAGCTATCAAGTCAATCGCGTCTCCGTTGGGTCGTTTGCGAAGCTTCACTGAATCTCCAAGGAAGATTTTCCGGCGCCGAGAACAGAAAGCCCCACTTCAATCTTCAATCTTGTCACTGGCGCCAAGCTGTTCAGTCACGTGCGGGGTGCGGGACATTTCACAAATGACAAGTTACAAGTTACAACATTGACTTTCTCTTATAAATTCCTGTACAGAGTTAGTTGCCGTTGCTACAAAAATAGATAAAAACAGGCCCGAGCAATCTTGAGTGTAGACTTGAATCACTTTGAACAGAAGTTCTCAGTTTAATGGATGCGCACTTGAATGCACTGTCTCAATCGTTCTTTCATTCCCGTGGAGCGAGTCGGAGCGACTACGTGATGTCGTAACAAACAATATTGCTGCACATGACCTGCATACGACGCTCCGATGATCGAACCAAAATGGGCGGACTCTTATTGGTATTTGATGGCCGTCGACAACACTCTACCTCCGCGCCTCTTCAACACTCGAATCTTCAGACATCATCACTGTTATCATGATCCAGCGACTGCCACCGATCGGTGTGCTCCGCTCACTCCCCGAAGCCTACCAAACCGAGACGCTAGATCTTCTGTTCGAACCCAGCCCAGCAATACACGCAACGCTCCTGCCGATCATCCTAAAAGCCTCATATTCTTCCTACACAGACCTCATCGAACGGTGTCGAGTGGCCCTATTCGAACTCGCTGCTTCCTCTCCCATGAGCAGGCCAAGTCTCACCCTCCTGTCCATTATCGGCTCTCACCCTCGCCTCGGTGCTAGAAAGATCGATTCGGCGCTGTCAAAGGCTGAGCAGGCCAATCTCGCGGGTGATGGTGAGCATTTTGCTCGAATGAATCGAGAATATGAAGAAAAGTTTCCTGGTCTACGATTTGTCATATTTGTGGATGATCAGAGTCGGCCTGAAATCCTGGAAGTCATGCAATTGCGAATCAACAGAGGCGACTTCACAAAGGAGGTCGTTGAAAGTTTGGAGGTATGCATGCAAAATATGCCTCGTGTGGTGCGAGATGATGTTGTTGTGGCTCTATTAACATGTGCAGGCTATGTGCGAGATTGCCATGAACAGGGCTACGCTTCTGTCATAATCGACATTCTAGAATCTGCTGCCAAACCATTGCGATCTTCAGCCCCTTTGTCGCCACAATCCAAGATATCGCTGTCCTAGAGGCCTTCGAGATGGGCTCAAGGGCCAGAGCCATGATAGGATTGACTCTGCCTTATTCAAAGTAAGGGGAATCAGGGGTGTTTTGCAGTGCTGCCTCTCAGTATTGGTTAGGGTCTCTATTTCCGTCTCTGCCTCGCCACATTGTCCTCTCTACTACCTGGTATGGTTCGGGGTGAGGGATATCATGTGAGACCTCAAGGCTTTGAAGTACGGCCAACAAGGCGTATCAAATATCTTCACCTTGCTTATACTAAGGTGTGGCATATCCAAGATGTAGATACGGACCTGACCGTGGTGCTCATTTCTGCTTCCCCTTAGTACAGGTGAAGGTAGTGGCATTTATCATAACTGGAAGTAACCTTTAAGCATATAGAGGTTACAAGGTATTCAATAGACAACTATAGCGATATCGACATAGACACAGATATTCTATCTCTACCCGCCTATCCTTTGCAACGACCTTCTTCTATTACTTTTGTACTGTCCAGGTGGACCATGATCATGATAGTTTCGCAGTGTTGAGCGAGAATTCAATACAGTGCCTTGGCCTGAGCGCCTCACTTTGCACCATCCACAAACGTGCACATCGATTGGGGCTCACAACAGCGATAATCCCCAGCGTTGGGGACAAACTTCAACGACACTATATATTATGTCAAGGTGTCGGCAAGCTGGGCATTGATTGAGTCGGAGAGTTTCAGCAGCGCTACAATGTATGGCGGATTGACGTGTAGAAACTGACTCCTGAGTATGTCTCTTCTCGGGTTGAACACCATCTAACACTACAGTCTATCAGGTGCGTCGTAGTTCACCTAGATCGACGCCATTTTGTTCCAAAGGCTCATCGTTGCTTTCTCAGGCTTGTCGCTGTCTGTTGACTCCTTGCGGCGGTGGGGCAGACGTCTTAGCGTTTCAATAATGGTGCAATTCAAGCTCCAATTCAAGCCTCAATTCAAGCCGGCTACCTATAATACCTCTTAGCCGAGGGCCGACGTGATGTCATGTAAGAGATCTTGTCGTGGAAAGGCAATGAACTCGGCGAGTTCACCTCTTTGAATTGCCCAGCTCATAGCCTCATTAAGCAAATTGAGATGGCATACATCATCCAAGTTGACTGGATTGAACACGGGGGAAGGCAGGCTTGCTCTGTTCCATCACCTGCCTACCAACGTGGCAATGCCAGGTAATCAGGTACTTGGCCTAATTCGGCGTCTGACAATAAAGCCGTCCTGATTTAGTTTAATTTTCGTAGACTGTCCGCATGCGCCGCATAGCATCTTGGACTTTTTAGTAAACTGAGTGCGAGAAAAGAAGAATCATGGGCGAGTTTGACGAGGCTATTGCTGCGGCGCGCGAGGGGCTTGTCGCGACCTATCGCGAGTGGCCTCGCAAGGGATTTGCCGAGTTCATGGAGCTCGTTAGAATCCCAGATGATGTCTATGCGCAGGGCAAGGGCGTCAAGCGCTTCATGAGTCGCCAACCGGCGTGGACGCCGGGTGGCGAGCTGCCATGGGATGCGCTTTTTCAGAACCTCAAAGGCAGGCCCCCTCGGCATAGCGGATTGGGCGTATATGGAGGTTGTGTATACGCGCAGGCCTCCCTCGCCGCGGCCAGAGCCATTGAGGAGGAAGAGCGGCAGCGAAAAGAGGCTTCCGGTGATGTGAAGCCTCAGCCTGGTATCCACGTAAGCTGCTTGGTTCTTATGTGCCACATTTGCGCGCAGCACAGGCGTCTGATGCATGCCAAATTGGCTAACGAAGTATCTCAGTCTATACACGGCATCTTCACGACACCCGGGCTTAGCGATCGCCCTTTTGTGTTTGACGTTTCCAGCCTTACAAGCACACGGACCTTCTTTGGTCGTCGGGTCGACGCTCGTCAACCAGAGCAGTCCTCTTCTGACCCAGATGGCCCTTTTCCCGACGCGGATGCCAGGCTACCTCTGAAGGATATATGCTTCAGCTGCATAACGACCTTTAAGCGCCCCACTGATGGTGTTGATGATGTCCAGTCATCCGAGTCTGCTCAAAAGAGATACGCGGACATATTATCGCAAAGGGCGCCTCATCAGTGGGAGCCCGCACCTCAGGTTGATGTCGATATGATTACGGCTTTGTTCCCCGAGGCCGGGCACGGAGCGTTCCCCATGCTCGATATGTTCAAGGTTGACATGTCGGTATACAACCAGGACAAGGAGGTGCCGGATCGGCGACAGCTTATGTTGTATCGCCCGTTACAGCCCATACCCAAGGACGACATCAACGGTCACATTGCATGCCATGCCTTTGAGGCCGACAGAAACGGTCTCATCATGCTGGGCAACCAGATGGGTTACGGCGTAAACATGGGCATGGCAGCAACTCTGAGCTACTCCTTCTATGTCCACTGCAATCCCGAGGTCGCGATCATGGACGGCGAGGGATGGTGGCTCCAGGAGATCAATTGGCCCAGAGTCGCTGCCAGTCGCTGTATGATGGAGAGCAGAATTTGGAGTCCGGAGGGGATACATGTAGCCAGTGCGTACCAAGATGGCATGATTATGCCTGCGAAAGCGGCTTTGAGCCCCAAGCAGACGAAACTGTAGTTTGAGAGGGATTGGGAACGAAGGTCTATGGTGAAGTCGGCTATTTTCAAGACGATCAATACCTGTGTGTAACTTGGGCGATAGACGCGTTTGAAGCGGAAGGAGGATTACACTGATAGATGATTCGCATGGGTAGTCAAAGGGCGCTTCAGATACCGCCTTTTTGCACCTCTTTGACAACGAACCAGCAATGTGTTGATCGCATAGCGTCTATTTCCTGTATGTTTCTCACGCTGCCGAATTGATGTCACCCCGCTGCCCCACGGCTATTAAAGTCAAAGCCTCAGCAATATCACGTGACAGAGACGCCGTGGGTCATTACAGGATGGGATGATTCAATCCTCGACGAAAATGCAACTCCCCGGCAGCTCGACCACCCTACCATCATCGCCATATTGCTCGCCTTGACGGCACCGACAATCATGTTCCTGCAACGCTCTGCAATTGCTGCGGCTCGCCGTGCCGCCGTCTCACCGGTCGTCGCCCGCTCCTTCGCCACCTCCTTCATTCGCCGTACGCACAATTTCCCGCTTTCCGAGCCGTCCATTTGCGCTTTCTGACCGCATAGTACAGGTGAAGCTGCCAAGGGCCCGACTACCACCAACGAGCAGGCCGCTCCCCCGGCCGCTGCCGCCCAGAAGAATGTTACCAACTACAAGACTTTGAGCGGTACGTCTCTCTTTTCATCTTGGTCTGCCTCTTCGCGTGGAGATCTGCATGACCTTGGGAATCAAATCTTCGAGTCAATTAGGCGGAGCAATTGGATCATGAAGAGGTTAATTGGCCGAGCCGTAGACTAATGATGTGTTTCCCTTGCAGAGATCAAGTCTGAGGACGACCTGTTCGGCCCGGGTGCCGAGCCTGGTACCATTCCCACCGATCTTGAACAGGCCACCGGTCTGGAGCGACTGGAAATCCTGGGAAAGATGGAGGGTGTCGATATCTTCGATATGCGCCCTCTCGATGCTAGTCGTAAGGGAACCATGGAGGACCCCATTCTGGTCCGATCTGCCGGCCCCGAGCAATTCGCAGGTTGCACTGGCTTCCCTGCCGACTCTCACATTGTCCAGTGGCTGCGCGTAAGTTGAGGGCTCGCTCCCACGAGATGGCTCGACCCGTCACCTTGACTGCCCAGTTTGTCTGATACGTTGCAACAGGTCGACCGAGAACGTCCCATCGAGCGATGCGCTGAGTGTGGCAGTGTCTACAAGATCAACTACGTCGGGCCGGAGGATGACCACCACGCCCACCATGACCCCCCCGAATTCGAGGAGCCCAAGACTTTTGCCGATTTCATCAAGCCCGAGTACCGTTACCGATAAATGCAAACTTTTTTTGTTGTCCGTTGCGACAGGGGCCAAGCACAGGGGTTGGGGGGGAAGAAGATGCGTATTCCAAGTCAGCATGTGGTTTCAGTTTCCGTTGACAGACGGGGACACAAGTTATTTTCACAAGGAGAGCAGCAAACGATTGTGTAGTTCTACGGTGCAAATTATGTCGATTCATCCATTTAGAAGCCTTGAGACTCGAGAGCCATAATATGTGTCAAGCGTGCCCATAGCGCTGTGCGACGCGGGCTGTGCGTCTTGGAAAACCTAGTGCGGCAACATAATAGGCGATGGGCTCGCTTTGCAAAGCGAGCATGTCATCTCATGGACGACTACATAACGCCTGCCTTCTGCATCTTCAATATGCCGGGGCAAACGTTGAGGTATGATGTGGTCTTGTTTGCGGTGAGACAAGAAAATCGCTCGAGAATGTGGTGCGACTGTTTGGGAAGATGCCCGGGCGACACTAATGCAGGTACCAGGACGAGAAGTTTGTTCCCATATACCGCAATGTCATTTCTTCCCGTTGTGCTGCCTCACATTCGGTGCTTTTTTGACAGCTCTCCCTTCCCGTAGTCAGTCAGTCAGCGCTATTTGATACTGAGCTCTCGGTTTTCCATCCAACATAAATACAGAGAAACGGCCACCCTTCTTCAGGCCTCATCCTCCTGGAAGCTGAGTTTAATCTTTTTCGCCGCCGCCCTCTTCTTGCCCTTTTTATCAACTTGCGCCTTGTTCTTCCAGTCTGCGCTGTTCTTGTCCTGAACATCCTCCGTCTTCGCGCCAGCCTCTGAGGAATCTTGCCCAATCACCTTTCCAATCTTGCGCTTCCGGGTCCCCATAGACGAAGCCTTCTCAGCGACAGTCTTCACCGTCGTGGCATTAGACTTGATCGTCGACTCATCCTGCTCGTCATCCGGTTTCGCGGGGTCGGCATTGCGCTCAACCTTCCTGATGGTACCGTCCCTTTCAAACTGGACGTCCACGCTGTCCCCGTGCTCATCGACTACCAAGGGCGCATCTTCCGCCTCCTCGCTGCTGGACCGTTTCTTGACGGATCGTTTCTGCGCTGCGAGTATGGGATTGGGACCAGTGGCGCCTCCCGCCTGAGCGTGAAGCCGCTGCAGGAACGGCGGCAGCGAGGAGTTGTAAGAGAGGTTCTTGGAAGTAATTTTTTCGGGCATGTTGAGAAGTAAGGTGGCAGAGACCAGGTCTCAGGGTTCCCGCCTCGTGCTGGTTTACATCGGTCTCCCTTGGTGATATTCAGTCCTCCTTCTGGGTGAGTCGATGTTTTTTGTTGTCGCCACAATCATCCAAGTGAGTATCGGTACGCCCTCGAGTATCACAAAGAAATACTGTCTTCTTACTGACCAGGCGTCTAATCTGCTCCTGACCTAAGAAAGACAGGACGCGATGCGATGCGTGAATGATCCAACCTGCACGAATGGAAGAACGGCTGCGTTGAGATGAAAGGCTGTTGCTGTTGATTGGACCGTTGCCAGTTGGTACGTATGCAGCGGCTGCAGCCTGCAGGTCGAGCTTACGAGTTCTACGACCCTGCAGCTATATTTAGCCGACGACCGCGAGAAAAAGTTCACAGGTGTGGCGGTGCGCAGAATGGTCCAATGAGACGACTTATCGATGCCGCCGGCTGTTCGCTGCTTCGCTGCACTGACACTTTTACTCCAATCTCCTACCTACCTTGACGAAACGGCTGGTCTGGTGCTTCTCCTGGATCCTCCATCTCGACACCTCCACGCAGATTCCGTGCATCGTTAGCTGCCAACTGTTGCGCCGTCGTCTTCATCGTCTGGCAACTGCTCACTGTCGTCGGCTGCGCCAACTTTGACGCGTTGGGTCAGCTCTGTGGGCCGGATCAATCCCGTCTGCTTTCATCCTGGTCAACCCGTCGGGATCCATCACTCGTTCCAGTCACTCGTTCAGCAGCGACGCCCTCTTCGTCTTTCCTCCCGACATCGATCGATTGCCTTCTCCCGTCCAGCTTCAGGTGGGCTGGGGATACATTCGCTGTTTATCGTGTGCTTTGAATTGGTCCTGTGGTCGAGCTGAGCACTGCACATCCGCCGTTCTCACGTGCGGATACCACTTCAGCATTAGCCCCTCCGACTCAGTTCCCCTTTGTGGCAGCAGAGAGACTACTTTTGCGATTTTGATTCGAGAACACCAAATTCAATTACGCCTCAAAGAGAAGTCGAAGCCCGGCGCTGTTTAGCTACTTGCTTGGAAGTTGCGATTGATTGCCATCCGTCATGGATTTGATACGGAGGGCTTCGAGGATGGTCCCCTCGTCGCCGAAACTACAGTTGCCCGCTCATGACGAGAAGAGGGACCCGGCAAAGCGGCCTACACTGGCCTCGAGACTCGAATTCTTCCGACGACCGCTACGGCTACGGGGCAATTCAAGTGTTTCCGTTCCGCTGGGGGTTGTGCTCGTGTTTCCGCTGCTTGTCGTCATCCTTATTCTGGTGCTTTTCGTTCGGCATCCTAGCTCACCAGGCAGGATATTGATGCCTGCTGGTGCGCCGCCAGCTATTCGGTAAGCTCGAGCTGATGCTGATGTCGGCTATGAAGCGGTATAGCTAACAAGAATTTTCTTGCTGTAGGAAAATCTCCGAAAAGCACGACAAGGTGTTCGTCACTGGCTGCTTGGAGCCGGACACCAGCCAACCCCGTGCCAACGCTACCTTTGTGGTCTTGGCCAGGAACAAAGAACTCGATGGTGTCCTACAGTCCCTCAAATCTATGGAACGCCACTTCAATCGGTGGTATCATTATCCCTATGTTTTCCTCAACGATGGCGAGTTCGACGATCACTTCAAGGAGACGGTACGAAACCACACTTCGGGCCCCGTCGAATTTGGCAAAGTAGGTCCCGACATGTGGGGGTTCCCTGACTGGGCCGACCACAAGGTGGCCAAAGAAGGAATCGCAAAGCAGGGAGATGCTGCCGTCATGTACGGTGGACTGGAAAGCTACCACTTCATGTGTCGGTTCTACTCGGGGTATGCCGTCCTTTTGATGTGCTTCCTTATAGCAGCTGTGGCAGCGCGAGACTAACGAGCCGATAGTTTCTTCTTCAACCACCCACTCTTGCTTAAGTACGAATGGTACTGGCGAGTCGAGCCCGAAATTACTTATTTCTGCGACATCACATAGTACGTCGAGGCGATCGTCCCCTATCCATTCTACTTCATCATTATAGCCAGAGTCTTGGAGATCACATCAGCTAACTATAGCCAGCGACCCATTCCTCAAGATGATTGAGCACAATAAGACATACGGCTTCACGATTGCCGTCAAAGAACTTCGCGAGACGGTGCCGAATATTTTCCGTTATGCCTCTGCGTACAAGCGACTCAATAACCTGACGTCTCAGGGCCTGTGGGAAATGTTTGTGGAGCCCAAGGATCCAGTTGAAGAGAAAAAAGAGGATCTACCGGACGAAGTTCTCAAGAACGATCCGGCCAATAATGCTCCCCCCAACATTGACCCTCAAGAAATGGAAGGGGAAAAGTACAACATGTGCCATTTCTGGTCCAATTTTGAGATTGCCAAGCTCAGCTGGTTCAGAAGCAAAGAGTACAATGACTTCTTTGAGATGATGGATCGCAGCGGTGGCTTTTGGATGGAACGAGTATGTTGAATGAAATACTGTGCTGCGACGTGTTTTTGTCTTGACTAACAACAACATGTCTAGTGGGGAGATGCACCAATACATTCTCTTGCGGCCGGTGCGCTTCTGGGCGTCAAGGATATCCATTATTTCCGTGACATTGGCTACCGGCACACGACTATTCAGCACTGTCCTGCCAATGCCCCGTCCCGACAGCTGCCACGCACACCACACCTCGAGATGACAACCTTGGATGAGAAGAAGAGAATAGAAGAGGACAACTACTGGGAAAACTGGGACGAGGTCAAAGAAAACGGTGTCGGCTGCCGATGCCGATGTGACACGGATATTGTCGATGTCGAGGGTAAGGAGGGCTCTTGCCTGGCCGAATGGGTAGATGTGGCCGGCGGTTGGGCGCCCTAAGTACGAGAAGCGCACGTCGAAACATGGTCAGACGGTTGGCCCTGAAGCTTGCTTGCATCCTGCCAGCAAAAGAAGCCAACGGAAAGCAGTCGACTACGCCTGCATGGAGCCCCGTCCGACTCGCATCTTTGCGGGAGAAGAAATCAAGGTTGTTGGCTCACAGCCGCAGATACGCGCCCGGTCTGCAGTTTACTTGCACAACTATCCTTGATGGCCGAGCTTTTGTGTCCGGAGAAAGCAGTGATGACATCTTTCCTGGAGAAGACGTCGGAAGCGGTGACATTTCAAAGTAGAAAAAACGAGGCGGCGTTTTTTTTTTTTTATATACATCATCTGCCATGTATTTTTTTGCGGCGCTGGAGATATGCTAACGACTAAGCATATCACCGTTTATGAGGATAGGAGGGTTATTACAGACAGGCAGACGGTAGCGACAGCTGGCTTAGATGTCTTGGGAAATAATGAAGGTGGGGAGATGGGTCAGGGCGGTCTTTCATTCCTTGTCACCAATACTTAGAGAGAGATGGGACATGCATTGTACCTTTACAATCGCGAGACATGATGTTGTCTGTCGTATTATACAGGATTCGGGACGTGAGCACTTTTGGACATGTCGGATTAGCGATCAGTATTTTTACACTAATAGCTATGTTTGAATTCCATGGCGGTCTGGGTGTCAATTCTACTTATTTTTTCCTGTGATGATGCTACATATATCCCTATGATATAAAATGGGGAAGGCCGAAAGGCGCCTCCTGTGTCGGACTCTGGGTAGGAGGTATGTACGTCAATGCCCAGGAGTCAAGACCATGGGCAAAAAGGGGGTAGCGAAAAAAGTAGGTAATCTGCATGCAAGAGAAAGATGCCGTGTTCAGCACCAGGCTAGACCCGGCCCAAGGAAAAGCTCTTGCCTCTCGAAGCCGTTGTCTTGGTGGCCTTGCATGCGTCCAAGCCCTGTGACAACTTGCAAATCTGCGCGTCGAAGGACCTTGGCACCGCGATCGAGATAATTTTCTCCAACTTGTCCAGTCACGGTTCCTTTCCCGTGAGATGAGCTCCACCGGGCGCGTAGGTACCCCGTGGACGCAACGGTCATCGCGACTGACTACGGCAACGTTGATGTACCATGTCCTCAAGGCCCCTGTACCCTAAAACCACGGAAGAAATGTGAGAGAAGGGGTCACTATGTATCGTCATTATCATTCTCAAGGAATGTATGGATCCAGGGGCCAGGGAATATCATCATCTTCTACTGTGGTGCACGTAAAGTAGAAGGGCTTGTCCAAGGTTTCTTCTGAGAGATCTGGGCTGGCCACGTCGAGCTCTAGGCTATTGTGGAGGAGCGGCTGAACGAGGTCCCGAGCCAGGGCTTTGAGATCCGCCATGCGCTTTTCGAAGCGGACAAGATTTTCGGCGGTGTGAAGCTGAGGGCTGAGTGCGAGGAATGCTTCGCAGTCGTTGTGGTCGAGGAAGGCGAATGGGCTGCCGGAGCCGAGCTTCTGATAGACGTGATAGATGTCAATTGGTGGGATGAAGACATCATTTTCATCGCCGTGATGGCTGTTGTCGCTTTCGCTTTCATTGTTGTTGTTGTTGTTGCACGCAGGCCCTATCTGGGGCTTGTTTTTGTCGGCAAGCCATTCTCGGAATAGGCTGACGACAAGCCAGTCAATGTAGTCGTTAGCATGGCGTACGGGTTCACCCTGCTCTGTGGTCAGGCTTAGGCGAAACAGCCGACCCTCCACGCGACTGACTTTCTCCTGCAGCTCGTACACCCTGTCCTCGGCGATGTCTAAGACGAAGTCGGGCATGTCGATGTCGGGTCTTTGCTGGGACAGATACCACTTGCCCACAATGTGAATGAGAGCTTCTTTGAAGATGACTTTGCTACGGGCCAGATAGCCGAGTTCAAGACAGCCGCGTGCGGATCTGGCCAAGAAGCTGACTTTGATACTGGTCATACAGCCTAATTCAAGACAGCCGCGTACGGATCTGGCGATTTCCCTCCATAGCCTTGGCTGAAACTGCAGCAAGTGGTGTTCCAAGCAGGGGCGTCCAACGGGGAGGGCATCATATTGGTCTGCTAGGCTCAGGACAAAGTTACATCCTATATAGGCGTTGTAGACATCGGCGTTGTCCAGCATAGGTCGATAGTTATAAAAGATGCGAAAGAGGTTGTCGTACTAGTGCAACAAGATCTTGTCCCCCGCAAGGAGTCTACCTCGCATATTAGGATCCGCATCGGAGAGACGCTGTAAGCCGTTCGGCGTGGCTGGCGGACCATCCTCGGGTTTCAAGCTGCTCGAGGTCGTATGGAACGCAGCAGGACCTCCAGAGCCAGGGCCAGAGAGTGATGGAGACGATGACTGTGAGTCGCCTGCTCGTCCTGACCCCTCTTGTTGCGCCGGTAAAGGGTCTATCTGAACCAGCATAGGTTCATCGAGATAGAATGTCCCGTGGTCCAATTCAAACTTTCATGGTCTCTTCGGACGTGTAGGACCAAAAGCATTCTGCGCGCTGCCGCCGCCGTCCTTGTCACCATCACTACTACCACCACCACCACGATCGCCGTTGTCACCTATATCACGAGCCAACCCGTTCACGCTGGCCGTATATGACTGGGCCTTGGACCACTGAGAGGATGTACTCGCTGCGAAGAAACCGCTACATCTCGCCAAGGCGTCTTGGTGTAGAAGATATGTCTTCGAGACAGCCTCGACTCCATCCGCAGCGATCGCCCCACGAATCGTGATCTCGACGTCACCGGTATGGACAAAGATGGGGAATTCATCCTTGAACACGCAGGAAGATGAGTCCGTGGTGAACTGGTTGTAGTGTTCGGTACGTGACAGCGAGAGCCGCGAAACGGCGGGTGCCAGATGTGGGCGTTGCTCGCGGCGGCGAGACGAGGCGGTGGCCGACGCCATGGCTGATGGGCGACAGCAGGCCGTCAAGCAGCACCCACCAGACGGATGGGAAGCGACCAAGATAAACCAAAAGGAAGTACGAGGTGGCTTGGCGAATGGTGATGCAAGCCGACGCTAAGTATATGCATATGCGTGATGAAGTTTCGAGCGCTTGCCGGAAATAAGAGACCGGATAGATCGCGTCGTGAATAGTGGAGACGCGTAACTCGGGGTTGCGGCCGCGAAAAACGCCTTGCCAAGTGGAAAGAAATCATTTGTTCAACCCGTCTTCGTATTACCTCTTAGCAAGGATAATTAAAAAAAAAACAGGACAATATCCAAATCGTTATGAGAATAGGAGGGCTGCTACAGACAGGCAGACGGCAGGGGGCAGCTGGCTTTATCCAGATGTCTTGGGAAATAATGAAGGTAGGGAGATGGATCAGGGTGATCTTTCATTCCTTGTCACCAATACTTAGAGAGAGATGGGACATGCATTGTACTTTTACAAGCGCGAGACATGACGTTGTCTGTCGTACCTATTATACAGGTAACAGGATTCGGGACGTGGTCACTTTTGCACATGTCGGATTAGCGATCAGTATTTTACACTAATAGCTGTGTTTGGTGAATTTTATGGCGGTCTGAGTGTCAATTCTACTAATTCTTCCCTTTGATGATGCTACATATATGTCCCTGTGATATATTACTTGTCTGCAGTCATATTGAGAGGGCAGGTCTAAGAAAGAGGTTGCTCATTGCTCGCTGTGATTATTGCACCCATCACGAATTGAGGTCAATTCGGCCCCACAACAACCAACCTGAGGCACCACCAATCATTAGTCCCTTTCCTCTATTCGCGACTCCATGCAATGATCCAAAAAAAATCCGGGGAGACTTCTTGCTGCACTCCCTCGTCGACGAGCTCAACTCGATTGCGCGCCGCGATGCCTCCCCGGTTCATATCACCGATCACCTCCCTCTGCTGCAGGCCCACGGCCTCTGCGCCGCTCCGGTCTCTCACAGCTTGTCTCGCCGGGCTTACCATCCAACCACAGCAGGTCCGCCATGCATCGATCCTCGGAAACCTCTCCAACAACCCGGGCTCGGTTCAGAGGAGGACGCGAGTAGGAAGAGGTGCCTCCTCTGGGCACGGAAAGACATCAGGACGAGGTTCAAAGGGTACAGGCCAGCGCGGGAAGGTAAAGGCCTGGTTCCAGGGTGGTCAGACGCCGTTGATTGTGAGCCACGGACGGAGAGGCTTCACAAATCAGTAAGTGCGATTTCACGAGCAAAGGAAGAGTGAAAATGGTAGATATTCCGTAAATGAAGCCATCAAATCTTCAGTCACTCCGCGCTGTGATGTCTTTGAGCTCATTATCCCTCTTCACTTGGTGGGCGGTTTTTTTTGGTGGGGGGGTTTTTTTTTTGCTAACTCGCCATTGTCTAGTCGCGCACTCAAAATGTCTGAAGTCAACCTCGATCAAATCCAATCCTGGATCGAC
This sequence comes from Claviceps pazoutovae, assembly GCA_018360065.1. Lineage (NCBI taxonomy): Eukaryota > Fungi > Ascomycota > Sordariomycetes > Hypocreales > Clavicipitaceae > Claviceps > Claviceps pazoutovae. The sequence continues at coordinate 42,116 of SRPO01000178.1, forward strand.
CAAGGCCGACTCGACCCCAGCAAACAAATTACCCCCCGAGAAATCATCAAGAGCAATCTAGTCGGCAGTATCCGGGACGGCATCAAGGTCCTATCCCGCGGAGGCGAGCACCTCAAACAGCCCATCGACATCATGGTCTCGCGAGTCTCGGCCTCGGCCATCGCCGCTATCGAAGCCGCTGGTGGGAAAGTCACAACGAGGTACTACACGAAGCTGGCCATCAAGCGTCTCGTCACTGGCAAGTCCGTCAGCTCAGACCAGCCCCTCCCTGTGGGCAAGGAGCACGTAGATGCGGTGATCGAGGCAGCGAAGAAGGCCCCGTTCTTATACCGGCTTCCTGATCCGACGAGTCGTGATGACATCGAGTATTATAGGGATCCGGCGCACAGGGGCTACTTGAGCCATCGGTTGGCGCCAGGGGAGTCGCCGTCGCTGTACTTCAAGGTTCCGGGGGAGAAGATGGTCAAGCGGCAGGTCAAGGTGGACGAGAAGAAGCCTGTGGAGGAAACGCTGTGGTGAGAAAGCTGAGAGGATGGCGAGTGATGCGAGCTGTGTACTATTTCTTTGTTTTGAGGGTTATTCTATTATTTTGCATGGGAGGTGCAAAGGATGTATTGTACGTATATATGTGCCAGGAGGCGAAGGCATGGGACGGCCAAGAAACGAAGCATTCTTTGTGTCAGACGCACTATTGCCTGGGGTCATGTACCAAGTCCGGGAATGTGATGCTATACACCTACGATTGAAACTGGTTCGCGGAACGGGACAGGTCTCTGGATATATGTACATGAATGCGCTGGCTGCTTCACACTCTACCTAGTCATACGTCGATGTGGTTCAAGGCGAGGACCAACGAGACGGCATTCAGGCAGACTTATCGCCTCAAGGCGCAAGCCAGGTGTATGTCTGCAACGCGTCCAATACATATTCGCCGGATATTGCTCAATGCAACGAACAGCAAGCTAGCTCGAGACAGACTCTCGCTCCTGTCACGACTCACAATTTACAAAGCTTATGCGCTAAAGCCAGTGCATTGAATGCGCTGGGGCGGCGGCCGCTCAGCAGGTTACTGTAGCCGCTGATACCTATTACACGGGTTTAGCGTCTCCACGGGGCGTCTCCGGATGCATGAGAACTAAATACCTACCTATTACCTAGGTAAGAAGCGCCGTCATCAAGCGCAATTTCCAGGTTTCCCGATTTCCAGAGCGCCCCCTGCAGCGCTGGGCCAGACAGACAGCATCAACAACAAGCCTCAACACATCATCATCAACGACATCGACAGCAACACGGTACACCCATCGGCTTGCTATTCCACCCCGCGTGGAAGCGACCGCCTCGCAAAATTCGAGCACACAACGGCATCATGTCCCTCTTCGGTACCTCCCCCACCGAGGACGCGCGCCCGTCCTCGTCGCCGTCATCGCCCGCGACAGGCCGTCTCACTACCTCCCGGAGCGGCGGGCTCTTCGACGACGACAACGACAACAAAGATGTCATGCACAAGAAGACGTCCGCGAGCAGTCTCTTCGCCGACGACTCCCCGGTCCGAGAGGACGATGCCTCGTCGCCCTGGGATATGCCCGCCCCGAGGCCGCGCAAGTCCCGCCGTGATGTACTCCGCAGTCTGCTCCCCGCGGACGATGTGCCGTCGAGTTACGTGGACGTGTTTGACGCCGTCAACCGCGAGGAGGGCGGCGAGGGGCGCATCCGCGCGGGGGCCATCTCCAAGTTGTTTGCTGTAGCTGGGCTGGAGCGCGGGGAGCAGATTCATATCATGGAGTTGCTGGCCCCAGGCGTGGACTCGGATGATGTGTCGCTGGAGCGGGAGGAGTTCAACGTATTGTTGGCGATGGTGGCTTTAGGGCAGGAGGGCGAGGTGATTAGCTTGGATGCTGTGGATGAAAGGCGACGCAGTAAGTTGATCTACAAATGAAGTCCTATCTTTTTGTTCCGTTTCTTGTTCTTGTTGGTCTTCTTTCCGGAAAAGTGCTGAATACGCTGCGTGCCCCCTTTTCCTCCCATTTCCCATTTCCCATTTCCTATTTCCCATTTCCCCTTCTTCTTGTCTGCTCCCTTCTTCTGCTTCGTCATGTCATCGCTGCAGTGTGCACGCATCGTGCATAGTGTCTGCGACTTCAATACATGAGGGCGCGTGAGATCATAGAATCGTGTCGCGACGGAAGCAAAGCAACATTGGAAAGTCGTCGCCTTTCCCCAAAACCCTCAAAATGCCCCGAATTCCAATGCACCCCAAATTGGATACATGTTTCCCCCCAGCACCAGAACAATGGTCAATGTTTTGAATTCACTGTCATAACCCTGTCACCTCGCTGGTGGAGTCGCACACACCGCTGCTACCTAGGTACCTACCTACCTAGTCTTAATCAATCGCTGACCTTTCCATCTTTCGATTGTTATTATTCTTAGTCAAAGACCTCCCCGAGCCCAAGCTCCCTGGTCTCACCTCTGAGCCCGTGTTGCCACCCGTTGCCGAGCTCGCCGCCAAGCCGCCGCAACTCCCCAGCGATAGCCAGGTATACGCCGAGATACAAGAGCAACAGGTCCAGACGAGTCTGCAGAACCAGGAGCGCCTCTCTCGCGAAATTCACACCGACCCAGAGCCGTCCAAGCTGGTCAGTTCGGCCATGGAGGATCCCGAGGAGGATCCTTGGAACTCGCCCGAGGTACACAAGACGCACGACCACTCGAAACTCAATGGCGCTGGTCTTGCGCACGCCGGGCCAAACAGCCGAGACAGCTACCACGCTTCGCCGTCCCCGAACTTGGTCGACCAGACTCTCGCCCAGTATGCGTCCGCGCGCCATGTGCCTTCTCCCACAGCCAATAACGGCCGATCAGCGAGTGATACTGTCCAAGGACCAGGTAGCTGGGGCTACTTTGGAGCTTCCAATGGCTTGCCTGGCGCGCCATCCTTCCATGATGACGCGCGCTCTCACTCCATTTCGCCTGGGCTGGCGAATCCGTTCGCGATAGATGGCGGACTGGGGCAAGTTGATGCGCATGCGCCTCCCGCGGCTGCTACCGCTGTCGCCGGCGGCGCCACAACCTCCACGGTACGGGCAGCAAGCGGACGAACCGGCTCCAACCTCGAAGAGACCGTCATTGTCGCATTGATGCCCGGCAAGGAGGGCATGTTTCTATTCCAGCACCACAACTACGAAATCACCAGTCACCGCCGCGGAAGCAAGGTCATCCGCCGCTACAGCGACTTCGTGTGGCTTCTCGACTGCCTCCACAAACGATATCCCTTCCGAGCCCTTCCACTCCTGCCACCAAAAAGAGTCGCCCTCAACGGAAACCATCTCTCCAACGACGGCGCCTTCATCGAAAAGCGCCGACGAGGGCTAGCTCGATTCCTAAACTCCATTGTGCGCCATCCCGTCTTGAGCCAGGAACAGCTCGTAGTCATGTTCCTCACCGTACCCACCGAGCTCTCCGTATGGCGCAAACAGGCCACCATCTCCGTCCAGGACGAATTCGTCGACAAGCCCCTCCCACCGGGCCTCGAGGACTCCCTGCCCTCCACTCTGGAAGACCTCTTCTCGCGCACACGCTCCGGTGTCCGCCGCTCCGCCGAACTCTACATCAACGTATGCAACATCATGGACCGTCTCGTTAAGCGCACCGAGGGCGTGGCCGCGGACCACGCCCGCATCGCCATGTCCCTGACGTCCCTCACGGAAACATCCTCCGAGACATACGCAACAGACACGAACGAGGTGCCTCTGCTGAATGACGGCCTGACCGCCATGAGCAAGCACCTCCGCACGTACCAGACGCTTCTCGAGGACGAGAGCCGCGGCTGGGACGAGGGCGTGCTGGAGGACCTGAAACGGCAGCGGGACTCGCTGGTCAGCGTGCGGGAGATGTTTGACCGGCGGGACAAGCTCGATAGGGATCGTATTCCGAGCCTTGAGAGGAGAATCCAGAGTAATGAGGCCAAGTTGGCGGGTCTGAGGGCGAAGCCGGAGGGGGGTGTCAAGCCAGGGGAGATTGAGAAGGTGGCGGAGGCTATTATCAAGGTACGTGTACTCTGTCTTTTTGATTCTTGTTCCTTTTGTCTGCGTCTTCGTGGTTTTTCTTGTGTTGTCGTTGTTGTTGTTGTTGTTTTGTGCTCCCCCCCCCCGATATATGTGCATGAAACTAGAACGGCCGAGGAAGGAGAGGACCCCCGATCCACTGAACTTGATGCTCACATATATCTCTCCAGGACAAAGAAGCCATCGTCCAGCAACATAACCGGTCGGTCCTCGTTAAGGAGTGTATCCGGGATGAGCTCGTGACGTTCCAGAGCTCGCAGTACCATGTCAGTCGGTGGAATCAGGACTGGGCGGGCGAGCGGGTCAAGTATGCGGAGATGTTGGCTGAGAATTGGCGGAGGTTGCTGGATGAGTTGGAGGGGATGCCTTTGGGGGAGTGAATCGCTTTTTTCTGAAGGAGTGATAAGATGTCCTTGGAAGTTGGAGGGGATGCTTTGGAGGGCGAGATCAGATTTCTCTTCGGGGGGATGCCTCGGGGGAACTGGGATAACATGGAGGCCGGGGGGGGGGGGGGGGGGGAGTCGAGACCGGACACTGGAGCGGACGCCCTAGTGAGTTGATGTATTGTTGAAGGGGTGTGTTCGTGTGGATCGTATTCCTGTTGCCTTGTCTAGCTGTGTGTTTTCTGCGTTCAAGTTGGCACCATTCTGGTTGTTGTTTTTTTGTCTGTCATCCCTGTACTTGCTTTCTCGTCTCGTTCTTCTTTCATATTCATTTTTCGTCATGGTTTCCTTCCTTTTTATCCTCGTCTCTACTCTTTTTGTCTCATTGATCATCAAGGTTCGGCTGTCATGTCATGTCCTCTCGTCTTAATTCCTCATGTTTTACGTGTTTAGGGGGCCCCTTTCCTATGAGCGATGGTTCCTTCATTTACGTTTATTTTTGTCTTGGCTTGACTTTCGTTTCGCATCGGAGGGCACGCACATGGCCGGGCGGCCTTTCACATGGCATGTACTATTTTCATACCCGCTGCACATGGCCACGTAGTATCTCATATAATATTCATTGCATAGCAGTACGTGAAGCTTGACGCTTCTGCATCTTCGTCTTCGTCTTGGTCCCGTCACTCCTTTTTGCCTCGCCTCATCCAGCTCATCGCCACATCGAAGTGTCATGATCTCATGATGGTTGTCGAACAGCTTGTACCCCGGTCATTCACTGGTTCCCGTTCTCAATACTCTGCTGCTGCTTCTACGTCTAAACAAGAACCTTACCTCTGGCTACCAGCGCAGTTTCAGGCGTGTCACACCATCTTGTCCAGCTATTTGCCAAGCTTACATTATCACAAGCAGATATGCAGTAGGAAGAAATTAAGTCATTGTTGCATTCTAGATTACTACACAAGAATGAGGAGGATGTCAATCATGTTTTGTTCCCCTGCGCCAGACTCCATATCCATGACCTCTGCTTCAAAAGGAGGTGAGAGTGCGCCACAAGGCGATACTTAAGAGTACAAGAATAACCATTACAATTCAACGCCCCGTCCCAAAACGCCGCACAGGCTTGCCCGTGAAAATCCAGAAAACTTCCAGATCCTTGGTCATCGAAATCGTGAGCTAGAGTCGTCGTCAATGATGGATGATATCCTCGTGACGTCCTTTTCTGGGCTGGCCACAGGTGTCATGGGGCGCTTGCTGCTGTGGTTGCTTTGGTTGCATTTGCCGTATTGGCAACACTCCCCAGATCGCCAGGCCTGTTCCACGGCAGCGGGGGAGACGTTCATGCCATACTCGTTGGCCACGACTCCCCAGAATGCGTTCTTGTGTCTTTCGTAAATGGCGCCAAGGCGAGGCAGCTCAATCTGCGATGCCGCGTGGACAGATGTCAAAGGGGGGGATGAACGCGGTGGGCGCCATGCTGTGTCGAGGCGAGGCGGAGGCGTCGCAGAGTGGAATGCGGTGGCTGGACGTCCAAAACGGTATGGCAGGACGGGAGAGGGCAGAACGCTGTGCTGAAGGTCGGGTGTCGACATGGCGGATCGCGGGTAGCTGTCGCTATAGTGAGATTGAGCATAGCCGGATCTTTCGAACCTGGGCATCATGGAGGGCAATCTGGGTGACCCCTCGAGAGACATGATGCCTGGGAGCCAAGGTCCATCACTAGTGACGGACCTGTTGAGCAGATAGGGGCTGCTGACCACAGACGGCGAAAGAGAACGTGTGTCTCCTCGATTCACGGGGCTCAACGATGCACACGTCCGGCCTCTAGTCGGTGTATCCGATGAATCGGACGAGCAGGATCCAGCGCGCTTCCGTCTCGCGTTTCCACGAGACAATTGGTGGTAGTGCAAGCGGCAAGCAAGCTCCGTCTTGTTCAAGTGCGCGGCGATGTGCTTGTACGGCGTCTTCTTGAGCCGGGCCTGGATAAGGTAGGATTCCTAACGTATTGTTAGCAATTACGCTTATAGACATTTCGTTGCCATTCTTCTTGTCTTTGTTGGGGGGGGGGGGGGGGGGGGGGGGGAATCTA
>SRPO01000179.1:0-48428 GCA_018360065.1 Claviceps pazoutovae
AAAGAAAAAGAAGGGTGCATCGAGAGATGGTGTGGTGGATTACCGGTTGGCGGGGCAGCGTGCAAATCTACTTGACACCCAATTTTACCTATGTACTAGAAGAGAATGGCCCTTATGCGTTGTAGCGCACGAATCGGCGACTGCACATGCACCCGCCCCTACGGCTACGTAAGAATCGGCAAAAGAAGCCGGAACGCATGAGCCGGTCGTGGGTCGGCCATGGAACCGAGCAACTACCAAGACATTTGCGTAACCGGGCCAGCACTAATAACTATATATGTGACAATGCAGGCAACAAAATGTTCCGAATCCTCCATTTTAATCTGCTCGTCGTCGCGGGCAAGCCGCGGAGTCATGCCTCGTTGCTGTATGAGACATGCGCCGGCCACGTATGAAACATAGATGACCTGTTTCCTAGCTGGTTTCTGGAGCATGCCGTGGTGTGCGTTCATTTGTTACGTACGCTTCAACTCCAAAGTCAGCACATGCCTGGCACGTGTGAGCAGCTTCTTCCCTGCACTGTGATCGATTTCCTTGCTTTCCAACTAGACACAGTGGTCGAACATAGGGGTGGGCACGAATGCTGCGTGATTTTGCAATAGTTTGTCTGAAACTCGTTCGGTTAGCAAGAGTTCCAAGTTTAACAAACCAGACATGCTTTGCATCGCCGCTCGGACTAAATCACCGTATTTTCCGTCGGCACCCATAGAATTGCACATAAGCATGCATGCATTTTGAAACGGTTTGAACATATTGCGACAATGGATGGAGCTCGAGGCGATGTGAGCAGGTAGTATGACGCGCGCGCTCAACGCGGAGTCATGTGAACGCCGCGCAAGCAACGACGGGAAACATTCTGGTCGGCGATTTATGCATTGTAAAACGGTTCTTCAGGTTATTGCATAGCCATAGCCTAAATCGGGTTAACTTTTTTTTTTCTCGAAAACGAGGATGACGACTCACGAGATTTGCACATGCACGCAACACAGTCGTTTGAGCCAAATGCCCCCCCCTGGAAAAGCATTGCTTGGCTGTGGGTCCTGCACTCGATGATCTGAAGCACGTCTCTTCTTTCAGTCGCCGTTCATCAAGGCACTTGAATATGCAGCGACACGGCTGCATCATTACCTCGTAGCACCCATACCGCGGCAGGATTTTCTTCAGCAGAATATGTGGAAGGCTTCGCTGGCGGTACAATCAACTGTCGTCCGTTGCTGACCATAATTAAGTAGATAAGATGATACGAGCCAGAAGTATGCTGCGTCATAGCCCGTAAATGCCGTCTGGCTGGAAATAGATTCTGGTATTCGCTGAACGGCTTGGTGTATTCAAGCGACGGATCTATGCTCGTATTCAAGAGCACCCGGGAAAGAAGCCGAAAACTCCGATTTTTGCCACAAGGCGTGAGGCGTACGTGAGGCGTACGTGAGGCGTACGTGAGGCGGCGACTGGCGAAATCAACACAATACCCGTCAGCGGAACGACGTGCTGGATTTCTTCCGCCGTGGATCAAGACTGAATTTGGAAGCTGAGAATGATCCTGCTTCCAACCTCGCAAGCCTCGCCCCTCGTTCCCGTCGCAAGTTGCAACGTTTTCTTCTCCGCATTCCTTTTTCGTGCGGTGCGCTACACCACCCCGATTATAGCATCTTGTGTGTAACAAGAAGGAGAAAATGGCTGATTGGGTATCGCGACGCGAATGCATTTGTTGACACGACTTTGGCGTCATGGAAGGAAGAAAAATGCGAGCATGCCGATCCAGCGATCCTCCGCGCCATTACGGCAGCAGGAAACGATGAGAAATTGGCGTGAGCTCATCTACATACATACACGCCATACAGCCACGCGACCAATTAAAGGAAGTCGACGGAGTCAACGCCAGTGAAAACAACGCATATGAGACAGAGCCAGCAACTTTGCGTATTTGCAATTGTCAAGGAATTGAATGGGTGTTCTCTGGCAGTTTTTGGCATTTATTGGCATCGTTCGACCTTCGCGATATGTCGCAGCCCAGATGGAGGGAAACTGTGCTCTAAACGGGTGATCCGGCCGACCGAGGGGCAAGGCTCATTGATGTTCGTTTCGATAGATTTGGACCGCGTGGACAATCTCGACAATCTCGATCATTGAAACAAACTCAAAGATTCTTCCCGAGATGGAGAGGCGACGGTTCCACGAGATCAAGCGTGGGCCAGATGCCAACACAAAGCTCGGTCTTCCGTGGCGGCCTCCGAAGTGAGCCGCTCGCTGGCCGCTGAGCCGAGCAGGGATGGCAGGGGCGAGGCAGGGATGAGAGATGCGCCTTCCGCCCTGCTGCATCCGCCCCCGTGATACCCGAATAGGCAAGACGAGCCTTCCCCGGAATTTGCGGGGTAGTTCCTGCAAGTCGGGGTGAGTGAGAGTCCGGCTCAAGGTGTCCAGTGGGCCATGGGCCACGGGCCACGATGCAGGGCGATTCTGGGGCGTAACTGTAGCGTAACTGTAGCGCCGGCTCAGCCAACCGCAGCCTATCGCCTCGCGTCGCCCATTCCAGCCGCCAGCGCGGCACTCCTCTGCAGCCACAACGCGTACGACAACCCCACGAACTTGTGCCTGGCATCAGACGGGGCTCGCGAGCGCACCTCGCAGCTGGCAACAAGACGGCCAATCAACGGCCAAGCGGCCAACGGGCAGTTACGCCCTTGGCACCCTTCTTCGCCAGCGTCACACCTCGTGGTATAGGGAAATGGATCAGCTGCTCACACCTGGATAGGGCAAGGCTAGATACGTAACCTCTTCCAATGTCGACTGATCCACGACTTCCCGTGTGCCACTTCAACTTCTCCGCCTGTGCCGCTTCCATCCTCACACCCAAATCTCCACCCACCTCCAAGATCCGGACCGGCCTCATCCATGGGCCATCTATCCGGAAAGAGCTATCGAGGCTTCGACAGCCACCCGCTACCGCCACCAGCACAAGTTCCTTGTCACATTACACACCATAACGCAACATGGAACACGACAGCAGTGAAGAGCACACGCCTATCATAGGTAAGACCAGCCGCTATTATTTATATGTCGTCGCTTCTCCCCATGGCGACCCATCCTCTTGCCCATATTCAGCCTGTAGAGCCATCTTCGTGTGTTTCCCTTCCGCCCGATTAGCCTCCTCACTTGTCCTCGCGTTCCTGCAAGACAATGGCTACTCAGACCTTTATAAAGGACTCCACCATTGTAGGTACCATCCGGGCCACGGCGGTGTCAACCTCACCGACCTCGAACTCGACTCCGGCGACGATGAAGGCTGTGCGCTTCTACGGCAAGCGCGATATTCGACTGGATACTATTGAGATTCCTCCCGTGGGTCCTGGAAAAGTCAAGATTGCGCCCAAATTCTGCGGAATATGTGGCTCTGATCTACACGAATACCTGGGCGGCGCAAATTTGATTCCCACGCCAAGCCACCCACATCCTATTACAAAGGAGGCTCTACCAATTACTCTCGGCCACGAATTCTCCGGCATTGTCCAAGAGGTGGGCGAGGGTGTAGAGTCGATCAAACCTGGCGACCGAGTCTGCGTGCAGCCCATCATCTATGATGGAGACTGCCGTTCCTGTGTTCGAGGGCTTGTCAACTGCTGCGATAGCAACGGCTTCGTCGGCCTGAGTGGATGGGGTGGCGGTCTTAGCGAGACCATGGTCGTCCCCGAATCCTGCGTCAAACGACTCCCCGACAACGTATCACTCGAGGAAGGCGCTTTGGTGGAGCCTCTCGCCGTTGGATGGCACGCAGTCGAGATTTCACCTTACATAAAGACAGATAGCGTCTTAATTCTGGGTGCTGGTCCGATTGGCCTTGCTGTCTGTCAAGTACTAGTGGCAAGAGGTTGCACAAACATTATTGTTTGTGAAGTCAGCACAAGGAGACGAGAATTTGCCACACAATTTGGAGCCCACCACACTATCGATCCGATTCATGAGAATATGGTCGCCAGAGTAGCCGAGCTCACTGGAAATCGTGGAGCGGATATTGGCTTCGATTGCGCTGGCGCCCAGGCCGCCCTAGACACGGCCTTTGAGTCGCTGAAAGCCAGAGGCACTCTTGTCAACATTGCCGTCTGGGAGAACAGAGCTACATTGGCCATGAACGGCTTAGTGTTCCGTGAAAGGAATTATATGGGAGTGTATGCACTTTACTGGCCATTCATACGAAGATTGTAACGTCTCTGTCACCACATGCGCTAACTGACTTGGACAGAGCCACCTACAGCCTCGGCGATTTCGAAGCCGTTCTAGACGCAATCGCTACTGGTAGGAGATTTTCCGCAATCTAAGTATTAGTGATGACGGGGCCACATACTGACGCTGAGGCAATAGGAAAAATGAAACCTGCCGGAATGATCACCAAGACGATTCAGCTTGACAGAGTTGTAGACGATGGGTTCCATGCACTCATTAACGACAAAGAAAACCAAGTCAAGATTCTCGTGGACGTTGGAGCCGGCCTCTCTTCATGATTTCATATGTGCAGATGGACAAATAGATTTCTTAATCTCCAGACAAATAATAGTTAAGACGGGATGAACATTGCAAATTGGAGTGGGCCAGCCAAAGCGAATATACATGAAGGTATGTAATCGAAGCCGAATATTTCCGGACGGGTGTAAATTAGTATTATGAACTATCAGCAAGTTTTGCATCCTTGAAACTCCCAACCGCACTTCCTCTCTAAATTGGGCTTTGAACAAAGAGCGGCGCATTGCCAACTTCCAAGTTATGAATATACACTTGTAAGTTGTCGTTGGTGTCTTACCTACCGATGTACTTAGGTACCTAGGTGAAGCAGAAGGACAGGGCCGTTCGCATATCCGCTTTAAACCCGACGTGGGCGATGGAAATGGAACATACACTATGTACGGAGTATGTAGGTAAATACATCATACATAGCATGTTGCACGCTAAAAGGTAAGTCTTGGGGATCTAGGGTTTGGGGACCTCGCGCGAGAATGCGCGGAACTTAAAATATGCTTGTCTAATGCAGAATCTCGTTCATGCAATTTTACATTACATAGATAAACAGGGCAGGTTGTTTTACTTTTGGCACGAAAGCTAATTAGTTACATATCGAATAAACAACACTACCTAATAAACTGGATCGGTGATCCCGGAATGTCCATTTACCGAGCAGGAATGCGAGTGTTTTTATGCCTCACTTTGGTGGGAGAGAGGGCTTGACCTTTGCTACTATTACTGATCAGTCTTAAGCACTTCGGCGAACGAACCTTCTTCTGCCACATACAGATCAGATTGGTTTCTATCGCAGGGTATATAGGGGTAAACAAAGCACATCAGAGTGGCCAGACGGCTGCGCCCATTCTTTTGTGCAACAGTTTCGGGCAAAACATTTCTACCTAGTAGCTGGCTGCTATTGCGATTGATCGATCGATTGATTATGCAATTAATCAGCGTGAATGGATAAACCTTTCGTGGAATTTGGGTCAGTCACTGCTAACTGGACTCAACTGATCAGTTTCCATCTTCAAGGAGTTCTCGCGTACATGCCTGTCATGATTCCAAATTTTGACAACTCTGCACGAAGATAATTGAGTGACAGTCAGATATGTCATCATCTATAACAGTTGTTTTATCCCACGCCTGGATATTTGTTTGATATACATAGCTACATTTGTCATTTGAACCTAATGAGATCCCCCCCCTACATATGTAGCCGCATCTAAGCTTTCCCAAACGCCTTGTCAAAACCGGACAACGTACATCGGTAACGGAACTTATTCGCCTTTTGCGCCTCAAATGCAGCCCCGCAGTTCTCCTCGGAAATCTGCATCACTTCAATCCATGGCGCAATGCCCTTGTCCGCAGCAAGCTTCAGCATTGCTTCCATCTCCTGATGATTCCCCAGATGACTGCCCGTCAGCTTTGGCGCACCGCCGGCAAACAGACCAGCCGACAACTCCGGGAGAGGGTGATCAGGAATGCCAACCATGTGGAAATCGCTGCCGGGCTTAAGAATCGAAAGATATTGCGACATATCAAACTTGTGCGTCGCGTCTGCGCAATTGAGCACAAAGTCAAACTTGGCTTTCCATGGCTCAGCCCAATCATCTTTCGTTGTGAGAATGACGTCCTTGGCACCGAGCTTGAGAGCGTCTTCCTTCTTATCGGGGGAGTGCGAGAGGGCATATGTTTCTGCGCCGAGGGCCTTGCCCCATTGTAGACCAAGATGGCCAAGACCGCCTATGCCGATGACGGCGACTTTCTTTCCGGGGCCAACGCCTGCTCTCACCATGGGGGAGTAGGTCGTAATGCCTGCGCAGAGCAGCGGCGCGGCAATATTTGTCTCGAGCTTTTCAGGGATTTTAAAAGTAAAGTACTCGTGGGCGCGGATGTGTGAGGCGAGGCCGCCGTGTGCCTGGCTACCGTCTGTGTACTGAGAATTGTATGTGGCGACTTGCTTGGGGCAATAGTTCTCGTTCTTGTCCTTGCAGAGATCGCATTCCAGGCATGCCCATACCTGGGCACCTACGCCGACTCGGTCGCCTACTTTCAGATTCTTGACGTGTTGGCCAACTTTGATTGCCTTGCCGACAACCTCGTGGCCGACGCAAAGAGGTCCGTCGAAGTCGCCCCATCCGCCCGTGACGGTGTGGAGATCTGAGCTGCAGAGGCTGCAGGCTGCGATCTCGACGTCAATGTCGTGGTCGCCAAAGGGCTTGGGCTTGAGTTCTTTCTTAGAAAACTTGTTCCATGTTTTTGGCCCGTCGACGCAGAAGCCGGTAAAGGTGTCGGGGTAACCCATTGTGATTGTGCTTTAATGGCTTGGCCTAGGATGAAAGGGCCGAAAGAGGAATACGACGTGAGGAGGAGGAAAAGTTGTGAATGGCGGGAACCCTGAGAAGTGATTGTGAATAGAATCTACTTGCAATGAATAGTGGTCGTTGGGGTGGGTATAGGAATCAGAACGTTGTAGGAGGGGCTTCAGATGCAATGTGATACCTTGCTTTCGATTTATATACATACATTACATCCAAGATTTGAGAAGCTCAACCATCGCGATCGCGTAAGTGGCGGCGTCTAAGCTCCCTCAATCGGATGACGCCCAGACAACACAGACGCCCAATCGACGTCAGCATCCATGGGATCCTGCCGAGATCTGTATGGAGAGAAGATTCAAACAATGACCGGTGGACCGAGACTTTGAGAATTCTATGTCGTCATACATATCAAGAGCGCATATTTGTGGTGGCGCATTTGGTTATCCATCATTCGCTGATAAGTTTTCTCTGCTTCGATTTCTTCCACAGTGGCGGGCCTAGAAAAACGTTGTTCGTCATGTTCGTCATGTTCGTCAATACACACAAAAAGAATTCCCAGATGGCGGATCGTACTGTCCGACGGGTGTCGCGTCGATTTCCCTGAAATAGCATGCGATCGAATGGCCCGTTTATTACGCGACACAGGTAAGATGAAGATGAGAGCGACGAGCTTGGAATATTCGGCGGTTTGGTTGGGAGCGAGACCCACAAGTCTACAGAGGCGGAATTCACCGATGATGTCTTGCATTTGGTCATCCAGAAGCCGACAGCCTACAGGTCTTTCGCATTATGTATTCCTCGGGACCCTTCAGGCTTTCGTAGCTTTCTCCAATGAAAAGCTCTTTGCGGGCAGTCGGGACAAACCTGAGAGGGGCGTTTTCAGTACGGTTTGCATACCAACAACGGCCCAAGAAGACGGAACGGTAGCACGAGACGACAGGCGGCCAGGCCCCGATTAACACTATAGACTTCTGAGTTCTCATCCAAGATGATGCACTTGAGGTGTTGCACCTCGTGCTAATTTCACAGACTAGCTTGTTCATCCTGTAGTGGTGCAAACGTCTCTACTCGAGAATATGCCGGTCCCAAGATGGAATGAATCGTGCAGTCGTTGATGCCGCTTGCTGCAATTCCAGTTGGCGCTGCATGTACCACTGATCCTGATACCGGCTGGCTATGAGGATAAGGCAATGATGCAATCCAACACGAATACGGTACAGACCGGGTTGCCGGTGGCAGCCATGGCGATGGTGACACGCTTGTTGGTTGCATCAGCTCTGCTTTGCGGAAGAACAGGATTCATGATAGCAAGTCTCGTGTGCTTGGAGTCAGAACCAAGGGATCGCCTCTTCGGGAGAAAAGTGTGTGAAATTTGAATTCTTCAAGGCCCGTGAGCGTCCACCTCGCGCACAATACCTACCTAACAGCTCTGGCTGTCTCGCCCACGTCCTGATTTGGGATATCGTCGACGCAGATTTAGCACAACCATTGTTGAGCTCGCGAGTACGAGAACAGGTGACAGACAGTATGCAGACTCGATTACACGTACGTATCGAGACTGTTCGGCATACGAGATATGCTGTCAATGACTCGATTAATGCTTCAGTCTATAGATCATTAGAATGTTTCCCAGGTTCCGAACGTCTGCTTCAGGGCTTATGATTCTCGTTCTGCCGTTCCTTCCAATATCCTGGTATTCAATTTATATTTCATAACACTGCTTAGGATAATTGCTTCATTCAAGCCTTGTGACTCTATCGTTCGTATCGGCCCCTCGCAACAGAACATGTATAACAGCAAAGACGTATCAAACGCGTTCGATTCCACCAGGGCGAGATGGAAAAATGCTCAAGTGTCTAGCATGAATCAGTCGTATAGAAACGCAAGTCCTAGGTCCAGCCCCCCTACGCCCACCAGTCTCCCTGGTCACGCATCGCCTCCGCCACCTTGACAAAGCCGGCAATGTTGCTGCCCGCCACCAAGCTGGGCAGCTCACCCTCCTTGGCCTCGACATACTTCTTGGCCGTCTCGAGGCCGTTCTTGAAGGCCTCCTCCATGATGCCCCTGAGCTTCTCGTCGACTTCTTCCGATGTCCAGGTCAGGCGCTGCGATCCAGGATGGTTAGCCTTGTACTGTTGCCAACGTTTGGCGCTGTGTCGTTACTTAAACTCCGCGTCACCTACTGAACGATTCGATTTCTGAACCACAAACAGGCACGCCGTGATTCGGATCTACACTATCACAAGATCCAGATGGCCAGACTCATGGCTATGACACCGCGCAGTGGGTTTAGGCAAGGCCTGCGCCCCAGTCCAACACGCCGCCAGTATCGCAACAGGCTGTACAATGCTATGGCAAGACAAGGAAGTCAAGAGTCTGTTCATCTGGGGCTCATGATAGCGCAGATACGAATGAGAGCGTGTCTGTTTGTGGGCCAGGATGGTCGAGTCGAGATTCAGGAGGTGGCGAGAGATGTTGCGGTGGCAGGCAGCCTAGATGGACTTCATATCCATCGCCAATTTTGAAAGCAATTGCCGGGATAGGAAAAGAGGGGGAAAGGAGGGGGAAAACTGTAGAAAAGGAGGAGAGAAACCCGGCGTTTAACATCGACATTCGTCGACATTCGCCAACGCACAGCACACGTACCTGACTATTTTGAGCCATCTCCAGTCCGGAGACAGCCACACCACCACAGTTTGCAGCCTTTCCAGGAGCATACCAGATAGCCTCGCCGCCCTTCTTCTTGCGCTGGGCCTCAAACAGATCAATCGCCTCCTGCGTACAACCCATATTGGAGCCCTCGGCGACGGCCAATACGCCCGCTGACACCAGCGCCTCGGCCTCCTCCTTGCTCACCTCGTTCTGGGTCGCACATGGTAGCGCGACGTCGACCTTTCCGACATGTACCCAGGGACGCGCGCCCTCAATATACTTGTAGCGACCGGCGTGGTCGAAATCGCTCAGCGCGCGACGCTGCACCTTGAGCTGGGCGACTTTGTCAATGTGTTCCGCGGTGAACGTGTCCGACCCGGTAGCCACCAGAGCGCCCTTGGAGTCGGACAGTGATACGACTGTGGCTCCTAACTCGATGCATTTGAGGGCGGCGTATTGTGCGACGTTGCCGGATCCAGAGATGGAGACCTTTTTGCCGGCGAGGGTGCCGCGACCGGCGTACTCGAGCATGTGCTGGACATAGTAGATGACGCCGTAGCCAGTGGCCTCTGTTTCAAAATTTGTCAGCTTTCCTTGTCTTCCCAGTTTGCTTTGTGTTCGCCTTGTTTGTGCGTTCTTCCATCATATCTGTCGGGGGCAACCGATCAACACATACCAGGCCGAATCAAGCTACCACCCCAGCTCAAGCCCTTTCCTGTCAAAACACCTTCCCATCGATTCCGCGCCAGCCGATATGCGCCGTACATGTAGCCGATCTCTCGACCCGACACGCCAATGTCACCTGCAGGGACATCCGTATCCGCGCCAATGTGCTTGGACAGCTCGCGCATAAACGCCTGGCAGAAGCGGCGGATTTCGCCGTCACTCTTGCCCTTGGGGTCAAAATCGGCGCCTCCTTTGCCACCACCCATGTTGACTTGATAGAAGTTTCGTCAGCTTCGTACTTGCAAATGTTGGGAGAAACAGATTATGATAGAGAGACAGGGACATACGCCCGGTCAGTGCATTCTTGAAAATTTGCTCGAACCCAAGAAATTTGAGACTACACAAGACAAATCAGCTTCTTGCCTCTCTCACTCGTTTGAGCCAGGCTGGGGAGATTGGAGTAGGGAAATGTGTACATGGACAAGTTAACGCTGGGATGGAACCGCAAGCCGCCCTTGTACGGGCCCAGCGCGGAGTTGAACTGTACTCGGTAGCCACGGTTGACCTGCAGAGCGCCCTTGTCGTCTTCCCATACGACTCGGAACTGAATGATGCGCTCGGGGATGGAGGACACTTGTAGTGCGGTGCGGTACTCGGGGTGGTCGCGGAATAGGGTGCTGTCTTCGAGGGTGCTGGCGAGTTCTGCGGTGACGGTTAGTCTGGTTTATTAAGTCGACAATGTTTTGTTTTCTTGTTCTTTGGCAGTCTTTTCAGGGTTCTTTTGCACTTTTGAGTCTTTTCTTTCATTTTCCAGTGCTTTCCTTTCTCTTTTTCTAGCCTTCTCCATCATCTTCTCTCCATTCTCTTCTCTCCTTTCATTTCTGATTTCATTATTCTTCTTTCCTTTGTTCTTTCACCTCCTTCTGTTCCGTCCTTATTTCTATCTCGCTTCACAATGCATTTTTGGAAGATAAGCAAAAAACATGGAGAGATATGCTGGACTCTTACCCTTGTACGCTTGCTCAAACTCGGGCTCCGAAGGGAGATGAGACATATTAGCGCCCGGCGCCGTGCTGCCGTTCGTATGAGACATTGGAGAAAAGTGCCCTTGTCAATGAGCAAAATGGGTATCAACGGAGTATGTCTTGCGCAGGACGCTACCAAATAATTACGAGTCGCACTGTTAAGAGCCTAAAAAAAAGTAAAGATGAAGAAGGTGGGTAAAGAAAGTAGAATCACTAAAATAAAAACAGAAGTAGCAAGAAGGTGTGCCTTCCGATCTTGGCTCTCAAGCCGGGCCAACACACAGCTTATATGTCCGCATGCAGCATCCGTGGCACCGGAGACCGGAGACAGCAGCCGTTCACGCAATGGTTCATGACGCGGCGCGTGCGGGAGGGCCGATGAGCGGAGGGGCACGTTGGTGATGAGACATAGGTATGTTACATGTATCCGAGGTCGCTCTTCCCGCTCCATTCCCGCTTGAGTGCTAGCCACGGTAGTTTTGTTCAGCAGCCACCCGGGAGGGAAGGGATGGAGAAGAGAGGACGAGACGGCATCACCATCTGCTACAGAGGGAGAGCCGGAGACCGGAAACAGGGGGGTGTGAGTAGTGGGGGGTGTGGGGGCCTGGATAGATTTCTGATTGATAGCCGCCCGTTTTACCGAATAAGGTGCCGAGTTTCTTATCAGCGATGACGAGCTCTGGACTTGGGACTTGGCTATGTACATACGAGAACGACGAGCATAACCAGCCAACCCAACCATCACAACACCAGCTTAGGTACATCATCAGTCCACATCAGAAGCATGATCCAGCACCTTTCGACCTTTGGGTACCACAAGGATTTAGAGGCATATAAACTGTACAACTGAGTGGCTAGAACTGCGTCTACGGGGTGGGGTGTATGTACATACAAGAACTTTTTTTTTGGCAAAACAACATCCCATCCCGATTCAAACCAGCCACGGCCAAGTTCAGCCACGCGACATCCGGCAAGACCCGACAACATAGACAACTAAACTGCATAACGTTAAAGTTGGAAGTGGCCGTTCAAGGCGTCACCGGCGCCGGCACTTCGCGAGTTGATCGTAGCTATAGGCAGGGGTGCTTTATTACAAAATCATGAGCCTGTGTCGGCATACACTGGTACTGATATAGCTTTGTTTCAACAGCGAGAACACACAATCTTCACGTCAAACCCCAACGTAATCAGCGTCCCTCTGCAGAGTACCTACTTATGTACAACCAATTTGTCCAATGATGCCATACCACACGGTAAATAGTGGCTGCTATGTAAGTGCTTGTGCTTTAGCGTAGAGGGATTTGGCTTGTCCATCCCTGTGGAAGTGCAACAGGCTTCTTTATCCGCAGCGGCCCGATCCCCGGAGCGGTCGCAAGTACGAATAAGCATAACCGGTTCCCTTCCGGATATTCGGATGTCATTCATGCATGCTAGATCTGATTGTACAAGATTTTTTCACCACCATTCAAAAAGGCTACTCACGTCGTACACTTATCGTCACGGCTGATGAATGCGTGATTTCTCACGCCATTTCATGTACGACTACACCTCCCAAATGGTTCCATCTCCCCATGCGCCAAAAGCACTCCCCCAATAATACATACCCCTAAAATGACACTCCCAAAAAAAAAGCCCTAATGCAGACATGCAGAACAAAACAAACCTCACCACATTGCCGCCGGATCCGCATCAAACCTCGTCAAGTCCTTCCCAGCATCTTCCAAATCCTTCTTCGCCTTCATCCGCATATAGAAAATAGGACAATCCTTACTACTACAAATCACCTCACAGTGCATACTACCCTGACACCGCTGGCACTGCGTCCACAGCCTCCCAAACCGGACCTCCAGATCCGAAACCTTATCCAGGGTCCTCTTGTAGAGCTCTCCCACCCGCGGGCCGCAGTTGGAGCACACAGCACCCGTGCTCTCCTTCTTCCCCGTCAGAGGCTTCTTGCAGCCCATGCACGTCTGCGTCTTGGTTGCGAATTTCATGAGGCCACCCACCGAGGGTGCCGCCACAGAGATTGTGCGCGTGTGGTCGCCAGTGAGGAGTGTTCTCGCCTTTGTTTCTCCTAGGATCGGCTCAAAGATTCGGCCTAGAGGCTTGGCGAGTTGGTTGTCCAGGTAGTACTTTGTGTCGATGGGGACGTTGTGCTCCAGGACGTAGAGGGGGTCTTCTGATTTTTCAAAGTTCTTTGCTCCGGCGGCGCCGCGGGTCATTACGTAGGCGACGCGGTCGCCGAGGGCGGGTGCGGAGCCGGCGTCGCGTTTCTTCATGCGCGCTGCTAGTTCGACGTGGGCTTGCTTGGCTGTGTAGTCTTCTTTGGTCAAGGCTTTGGTGATGACGAGCTTGGACATGTCTACTTTGTTTTGTAATAAGCTGGCTATCGTGTCCTTGACGTACCTGTAGGTGTGGTTAGTAGATGAAGGTCCCACGACGTTGCGACGGTGAAAGAAAAAGGGGGCCATACGAATAGAAAGAAGACGAAAAGAAAGCACTCACTCTTGGGCACCGTCGACATCCCGGTCAATCAAAATCATTCTCAACACCTTTTCAATCACCGTCTGCACCAGTAGACAGTTATCTCGTCGAACCGTCTCAATGCCCTTGGTGTCCATCTTGTCATACTGCTCCGTCTTGGTCCAGTATAACCCAGCATAACGCTTCTTGTTGATGAGAAGATACGGAAAGTACACCTTTTCAAACTCTAGCTTGATGGGCTTGATAAACTTGTCCGACACGTAATGCGATGCCTCCTCGCCCAGTCTCATGGCTTCTGCCAAGTCCTTGGTCCCGAACTTGACCATGACGGAATCCGTGTCACCGTAGATGACCTGCGCGTCGTGCGAATACCCATTGGCAATGTTGTACTTCTTTTCCACCTCATCCTTGGTCTTTTCAATCATTTGACGCCCGAAACTGGTGGTGCTACTGGCAATTGCCAAGCACGGAAGCTTGCCCGTCGTGGCGCCCGTCAGACCGTAGACGGAGTTGGCGCTGATTTTCAAAGCAAGCTGGCGACCGTTCAGCACCGCCTTTTTGAAAGGATCCGTTTCTTGTGCTAGTTCACGCTTGGCTTGCTTCCGGGCTGTCAATAACTCCTCGAGAATCTGTGCCAAAAGGCCTTTTCTTTGCTTTGTCGTGACGAACATGTCCCCGTTGGGCGTGACGATGTAGTCTTCGTCCTTCACCAGGCTTAGCTTGTCGGCCAGCTTCTTATCTTGTAGCAGCGTCGTGTAACATAGGTTGTGCGCTTGAATGATGCTTGGATACAGAGACGCGAAATCGAGCGTGGCAATTGGCACATCGTAGTAGCCACGGACCGGCTCAATGACTGTAGCACCTTCGTACTGCTCATCTGACGCGTCCGAACGTATATTGGGAATCACCAGTTTCTGCTCCAGTGCCTTTCGAAACAGCTGGCTGATGAACTTGATCTGCTGGCCACGAGAAAGCAAAAAGTTAAACGGAACACCTGTGACCCTTGCCATTTCCGTATAGTTCTCTAGACATGACAGCTTGTCCATCAACCGTTGTGGTAGATACGCGTCCTTGAGGCAGTACAGAGCCAGTCGTCTGCGGGACTCTGGCGTACCATTGAAGAGTTCGGTGATCATGGTATGGTGCACATCCTCTTTTTGTTCCCCTAAAAAGTGTGCGCACACCGAGTTGAGCGTGTAACTTCGCAGGTGATGATCTCTTTGTATGAGCTGCAGCAAATCCAGTTGTAGGCGCCCATTGGTATTCGTAGCTTTGGTGTCTCTGTTACCAATCTGTTTGCTTGAGAAGTTCGTGTCTTTGACCCTAGACTGGACGCTTGGCAGTCGTGTCCAATGGTCAAAGTTTGGCACTTTCAGATGCTTTGCTCGATCTAGCAGATAAGGAAAGTCAAAGTTGCTAATGTTGTATCCGATGATGATGTCCGGGTCAACCTTGATCAAGAATTGCTGCCAGTCGCTCAGCATTTTATCTTCCCGTTCGTACTCCAGAATTTGAGTCGCGACAATCGAGCTCGTAGTGTCCAGGCAGAAGACGTTGCGGACGAATGGCTTTTTGTCTCCGTACTTGGTCACCACATTGGCGATTTGGATGACAGGGTCATGGTTAGCCTCAGGGAAAATGCCTTTTCGGCCCGCACACTCAATATCAAAGGACAGAATTCGAAGAGGGGCCATCTTAGCCCATTCCCCTTCTGGTTTGTGAGCAATCAAGTCCAGATACGGCACCTCGGCCTCGATCTGACAGTTGGACTGTCTCTCAGATGGCTTGATCAGTTTGTAGGTGTTCGCCGGTGCCTCGACCCATGCCATGCCTTGAACCTATTTATCGCACGGGAGCCCCAAGTCAGTTATGCATTGTCAACATCACATTGTGCATATCAGCGATTGACACACACCTTGCAGTCCACCATGAATCGAAGAACATATTGGATGTTGTCATAAGTCTTGATGCCATCCGAAGCACCTTTCCACATGCCTTTCCAGTTGGCGTTTCCGCTCTCGATGGTCGATCGCACCCTGTTGATGAATTTAGGGTCGTTGACGGTAATTTTGAGGTACGGGTTCTGCTGATTGCCGCTGAAGCCGTATATGTCTACTCGATAGGCAACCACAATGGAGTGTATGGCGGGTTGGCTCTGGGCGATTTGTGATTCGAGGAAAGCCTTGTAGGCATTGACGTCTTGCGGTTGAAACAGAGGCGGTGCCTGAACGTAGAGATAATGTTTGAAGTTGGTCACATGCAGCATGACGGAGTAGCCTTCATGAGTCACGCCAAAAAGTTTCACGGTGGCTTTACCGCCGTGTAAGGTGCCCTCTTCCGCCTCGATGGACTGGAAACATAAGCTATCTCGAGCCGGTTCGAAGTCCTGGACTGGAGGACGCTCCCAAGCCTGATCCTTTTCGGCATTATTGCGCTTCAGATCTGATATATCTTGGCTCAGCTTCTCAAGTACTTCGGTCTCGAATGCGCTCTTGGGTTGACTAGACCCGAGTTTCGATTTGGGATCTCGTTGCGAGCCAGCAAATCGGGGCGCGGGAGACGATGAGAATATGTCCGTCTTTCGCTTTTTGACTGACTCTGGCGTGGATATCGTTGTATTCTGGCGATTACCAGCCTCGCCGAGAACCCTCTTTTGAGGGAGAACTGTAGGCATGGTGCAAGTGATTGCTCAATGCTGATGGGTCAAGCCAGGGCAGACCTTCAGAGATACATCCGAGTCTATGACGGTGGCAAGCTGCAAATGCGATCTACGACTAATCTTGAGACAGGCGGGAGTCGGGACGGAGTTCAAGATGGGACGTTGAGCTAGTTGCAGAGTAAGCACGGATGCGACTTCAGTGTATCAGAGGAGGAACCAAAATGCGTCGCTGTTGGTACGCCTGCCGCCGCGTTGAGGAATTCACGACGCGTGCACTCGGGAGACGCGTCGGGCGAGGTTTGACGTGACTGACCCACCCGAAGCTTAATGGGTTGATTGGGCGGCCCTTGGGGCGACAGGAGTCACGTGACCGGCCAGAGTGACCTTCAGCTGCCCTACAGCCTAGCCTACAGCCTAACAGGAGATGCCGACATTCTTCGATGCCCCACTTGTGTATTTGCACATCAGGCAAACAGGTACACATGTACCTACCTATCGTGTGTAGGTACCTATGTGGGTACATATGTAGGTATAGTGTATGTACATACCTCACAAGTTACAGCTTGCTGTGAATAACTGGCTAAACTGAACACGACAATCGACGGCTTCTTAGGTTTCATGGGCTTCGTGTTCTCCTTCATCCGCTGCGTAAGTAAAGTACACATGATCAGTCGGAAGTGGCGTGTCATACAGCATCCGCAGGAACGAGCCAGCAATGTTTCCCACGCGATTGTGTGCGATGTTCGATGCCGATGTAGGTCGCACAATGTCCGACGTCCGAAGATTGTCGAGCAGCACTGCTTTGACGGCCTGATCAGTGAGCCCTGACTATATACCTATGTACATAGTAACATACTATGCTTTGCTGGTGCTTCGACATGAGACCGTCAACTGTCACCGCTGGATGTCACCGCCATACGGAGTATGCTCCAGTCGTTTGCGCATCAGGATCCAGAGCCATCATAAGCCGTGATAGGTCCTCCGCAATGTTCAGCCTCGCATCACAGCATGCAGCAGAGCATGCAGCAGAGCATGCAGCACGAGACGCAAGAAAAAAGGAAAGAAAGGCAACGAAGCATTGCCAAACAGGGAGCACATTGTCTGTCGGAACGGAATTGCTTGCGGCCAATGATGAATGATGTCGTCCAGGGGTTCCTGGATCCTCTCTGGCATATCCCTGGCGTCCCCCACATGGGACGCCTCTGCGTGGTGATGATGCCCGATAGATTTCGCAATGCAGCCACCCTTGACAAGAGGGTTCAGATGCTCTCTCGACAACTCGACGGACCCGTGAAACGACCAGTCACAAGCTGGCAATCGCTGCCCCATGTCGCGACGCAGGATGCAGACGATGCAGAGACCGAACTCATCTCCCGCGATTCTTCGCAAACTTTGTTGCTGTTGTTTGATGCACGGCCATGACATGGTAATAACACCAAATGGCTGGCTTGCACTTTCTCGATGTCGCCGCTGGCGCCGCTAAATATATTGCCACGCCCTTTTCCCTCTTCCTTCATGCCAAAGAATGGACTTGTTTGTTTTTACCGCGTAGTGCTTGTTCTTCTTTCTTGCTCGTCCTTGTTCGTCCGGTAGTGCCTCCTCCTGAGTCCTACCTTACCTCCCTCCCCCCCGACTTCGCGTCGATCATGTCTGCGGAAGTCCATGTTGACCGCCAACGACAAAGCCCGTTGGTGCAACTTCCGGCGGAACTTGGCCGGCAGATCTTCACTTACATTGCTCCGGCGCAAGTACACCTCTACCGTCACAACAACACCATCTGCGCCGCAACCTGTATCACGCCAACGCCCAGCAGTGATTACTACTGCTTCGACCGCCGCTCACTTGGCGATCCGCCTACTGCCGTCTGGGCACGTCGCCTGGCGTCGCCTTGGGGCGAGCACTGGAGATGTGAAGAAGTCGCCAAGCGCTTGCATCATGATACGCCCCACACCACAACGCCGCACGACACAGCGATTGCCTTGATGGCTTCCTGTCGGAGAATGTAAACACTACACCTCCCTGAATTTGTCTGTCTGTCTGTCTGTCAAATCAAGGGCCCAATGCTAAACTCGTGAACGCCGCCAGATACGAAGACGTAGCATGCCTCATGGCTGACACATCCGTAATACACGTCAACGATCTTGCGACTCTCGACCTGCTGCTCTTCAACAGGAGGGATAAGCAATCTCGCTCTAGCAGCAGTCCCGACAGCCTCCTGACGCGGGCTTTCCTCTATGCCAAACGTCTCAATATCTCATTACGTCTTCCTCCGCCGATATTCCAAGCCATTGCAGCGAAGAAGTCTCCACCAACCCGAGCAGCGCCCTCGTCGCCAACCGTTTCCTCCCCATCAATTGCCTGGGCCTGCCTCTGGCGCAACCTGAGCATTCTCTCCAGTCTCCAGCATGTCGACATCACCCTGGACCACGACTCGGGAACATCGTGGTCCGGCGTCAACGAGCATGCTATCCTTGCTCCCTTGCAAACCCTTGCGTCCCGCCCCCACACTAATACCACCATTCATCTACCCAAAGTTGCCTCCACAAACGGAAACGGTACTGCGCTTGGACTCACAATCAAGCGCTTCACGCGACAACGATTTCATGCAGATTATCGAAAGGACGGCAGCATTGGCGTCGTCTACGAAGAGGACGCCCTCAAGTCGTTTCATCGGCCAGGCCCGGATGCCGCCGAGATGTTGAGAGCGGCGGATTTAACAATGCATATTTGGATTCAGGGCGTTGATTTAGATTACGTTGCCATGGATGAGTCGTCGGATCTCGACGGAGATGCGGCCTATGACGCATTATGACTATGACGACACATGACGAAGTTTTCTTTACTTTCATATACCTACATACGGAGTATGTATTACCCAAGGATCTCTATAAAAGTCCTCACCTCTACTGTTTTAGCCAGGGTTGTTTGTCTTGTGGTATTTCTCTTTTCTTTTCTTTTCTTTTCTTTTCTTTTCTTTTCTTTTCTTTTTCTTTACTTCTTGGTCTTTGACTTTTTGGGTCAAATTTAGTTGAGTACGTTCTTGAATATGTACTATACCCACTTCGGCTGGCCACGAGTTCAATGAATGGCGGCCAAAGTGCACGTCACCTTTTGCGACATGACGATTCGCACAAAACCAACATTGTCCATGTGCTGCCTATGTACCTAGGTTGCCCGCATCCCGAAAAAGCGCTTTGCCAGAACTGTCGGTCCTTGCTCCGCTTTCAGTCAACCACCCTATCACCCTGCAGTTGTGTAATTTGTCATCGCTCCCTCACATTTTCCTTGTGAGATGTTGTTGCTACTTGTTGAGACACCTTTTGTGATCGAGGGACTTTGCATGTTTCTCTTGGCTGTTCTTTAGTTACATTCCGTTCTGTTGGTTTCCTAGGCATCTGGAGAAATCGCATGAGACATCCGAAGTTCAACACAAGGGAGATCAATTTGGGCATTTGATTAAAAGGGTTGAGGGAGCCCACTGAGGATAGGAAAGGAGAGGGAGGGAAAAAGGGGGGGGGGGGTTTGTCGTGTTCTGAGGACTTAGTTCCTGTCGTGAGGATAGTGATTGAGTATCGTTTTATCTTCCCATTTTAGTCTGGTAGATCTTGTCATATCTATCAGTCATGACTCATAACATTCTCTTGTCCTTTCTTAGTCAGTGGAGATTCTATTCTTCGTCTGTCTGGACACCCGTCTGACCTTTTGTCCGGGGTTCCACCTTTTCGGCCTTCCGACCTCTCATATTTTCTCATCCCCCGTGCCACATCTCCGCACCGAGACATTCACACCGCACTCATGGACGGGGATCTTGTCCAACTTCCAAGGGCAGGTTGAGAAAAAGGGTACATAGGTATGCACATGTATGTACGGAGTACGGAGTACAAAACACGGGAAGCTGAAAAGAGACTGGAGATTGACACAGGCCGAGGCATGGGTTCATCGGCTAACGGGAATACGGAGCACGGAATAAATGGGTGCAAAACAGGCAAATTAGCTTCGACCCACTCTTCCCATCTTATCGCGAGTCCGCGACGGGTCCCGACTCCCGGCCCTTCGGCCGCCACTGTCCCCTCTTTCTTTTTTCTTCTCTCTTCTCAAGACGCTAACTTACCGAGGCCCTTTTTGGCACTATCCGCCTGTGATTTTATACCTCGAGGTTCCGCAACAGTGAATTGTTGCTGAATAGTCTGAAGAGGACTGTGGGTGATGACCTCGAGTCCTATTGATCACGGTGGGAGAAGTCAAATTGCCGTGCATGGATATGCCGTGCAGGATCTTGCTGTTGTCAAGCGAAAATGGGTTAGTCGTGCTGGGCCAAGTCGGTGACCTAGATGGGAGGACTTGACCAATTGTTCATGGCAAGAGCCTGTTTTGACAACATACGGAGCAAGCTTCTGGGAACGCCGAATCTTTGGTCTGGGCCTCCCTCGCCAGTTGGAGAGTAAGATTCATCCAAGACTCACACTCCGTAGTCCACTCATGCGCACCTCCCCCACCCGAAGATCACAAAACACATGGCCTTTCATGGGTAACGAAAAACGGTCCCTTTCATCAAGTATCAATCTGCGTCATTTGGATGGGCGAAGCGAATATGCCAGTGTCAGGCCTGAGCCAAACAATTCGCGCGGCCCTCTTGATACCTGTGTATCTCCAATTGATGTCTCAAATATTCGCTTCGCTTCACTGCATCAGTCGAAGTTGCATTGCTCAGACATCAAGTATTCCACGAAGCAAGAATAAGAATACATTTACAAGAGCCCACGGCTCCTTGTAACTGTGATGGACTGTTGTCAAGGACTGGACAGCTCAGCTGCAATCTGAGCCGCGCTTTCCAGGCTGCCAGCCCTCGAAAGGGTCTCCATCAACCATAGTCCATGATCCATAAAGAACGCCACATTAATGCTAGTGGAGGATCATTTAAGTTAGTCTACGAGACCCTTGAACACTTCCATCGGATGAAACCATCACGACCGTGATCAAACAACGCCGACCCCCTCCGATCAAGGAAACAAAGACACTGAATGCCGATGACGAGATTTTCTTGGCGATTTTAGCATGAAAGTGATACATATGTACATACATGTTTCGGTTGAGTGTTCTCCTGGCCCATTGGCGCGGAAAAAAAAAAATAGGGTTGAGTCTTGAGTCTTGAGGAGTCTTGACACATCCAATCTTTCCCCCCCTTGACAATCAGCTACATACATATGTGTATGTACATACTCCGTAGACGAGTCGTTGTTTGACTGATGATTGTGTCCAGAACGTGACCACATAGGCCCTCATCGGGACTAATATCGGAAAAGCCTGGGTCCACGCATGAGGTAACTTAGCCGCGCGCAAGTCCACACTTGTTTCGCCGAAACATGCACGTGCAACTTGCAAGGGTTCGTCTAAGCGTGCAAACGAGGTTACATCATTGGCAATTGCAATCATCGTCACAAGTTGGCGGACTCATGCGCTGAATTCGTTTTCTTCCATCTTAATATCTTCCCTTCTTCTATACAGTTGTGCCAACGACTTTTCTTCTTCTTCTTCGACTTTGAATTCTCGATCACCAGGCGATTTTGTCCATGAGCAAGAGATTGGACGAGGGGCCGGAGCGCACATCATGCGGCATGTGATGTGCTCACTTGAAAGAGTCATGGCACGTTCATACGCTTACTTAATGAGCAATGATGTATACAACTTTCCTTGACTCGTTCTTCCTGATTCACAGTGTTCGCAACTACAGTCCGGGACAGCATCGCTGGGAGGGGGATGGGACGTCCTGGCGACTCCTGGGCAACCTGTCGGGACTTCGGGACTTGCCCTGATGGTGTGATTCGTGAACTTGTTCACTTGTTCGTCTAGGAATTGGACAAGACTGTTATTCCTTGCATCGAAACCAGGGCATGACGCTATCCAGCAGTTCAGTAGCGCGAGGCCGAAAAGCTCGTCATGACCCATGAACGGTAGTGGTCCCATTTTGTCAGCCTATATACATAATACAAGACCCAACGCCGTCGCTGTGTGGTAGTAAAATCTCGTCTGTCGTATTCTCAGACCATCAAACTAATGCTTTCAGCTCTCCATGCACCATACTTTCAAGACGAATTCTGGATCGTCCCAATGTCACACCAATTACTGACGGGCTGAAAGGTGAGAAAATCATGTTAGCATGCGGACATCGGGTTTTGGATAGATAGGGGTATGTAGGCAGGTAGGCAGACAGACAGACAGACAGACAGACAGACAGACAGACAGACAGACAGACAGACAGACAGACAGACAGACAGACAAGAAAGCGGACAGGGAGGGGGAAGGAAAAGGAGGAGTACGTACCAAGCAGCTCAAATACTTGCACCAGCTGCACGTGTGCCCCCCGTTATAAAAATTATTCAACAGCAGAATGAACACAGTAACAACAGCTATCAAGAACGCAGCTCGTACAATCCACCAAGCCCACCACAGCGGCTTACGGCCCTTGAAGAATTCAATAGGGCTTTGCAGAAAGCCCGGAACAGTCCCCTCATCAGATGAGCTAACAGCTGCATAGGAAGGGACATCGCCACTACCAATTTTTCTTCGCAAGGCATTAGGCGAGTGCAGGATACACACTCCCAGTGCCAGCCCCATCAGGAAGCCGCCAATGTGAGAGAAATTGTCCAGGCCCGGTAGCAGACCTAGCACAAAGGATATGATCATGTCCAGGAGTATGAACATGAGATCCTTGGTGGGGTTGCGACGCTCCCCCCACGAGTACAGCAGGTCCAGCAGCGTCAAGGCAATGACGCCAAATAGAGAGCCTGAGGCGCCGGTGGACGCGATGCCGGGAGCGGCGTAGTTGCTACCCATGACAAATCCAAAGATGCCCGCGCTGATGTAGACGAGAAAGAATCGTATTGAGCCAATGACCTGCTCCATTTCTTTGGCGAGAGTCAACTGAAGCAGAAGGTTGAAGCCGATGTGGATGAGTCCGGCATGCATGAACATGGGCAAGATGAAGCGGAACCACTGGTTCGGCTGCGGGTTCTGGCCGACGTCGTTGAATGTCGGATCGGGAACGCCGCCGAAGCCACATACTTCGGACAGTGGGCAGAATTGGTCGTTTTGTGTGGCGTTTGGGCACAGAAATAAGACGGGGATGGTTGAGCCCTGGATTTCTTTGACATTGTGCATGCAGGGAACGTATCGAGCACCCATGTTGATGAGAACCTGCGTCGAGGGCCCAATCATTGGGTTGAACTGAGGCTTGATCATGATGGGGGAGCCGGTCAACAGTCCTGGAGGGGTGTCAGTCGCATGGAGATGCTAAGGTGCTGGTGTTCAAGGGAGGCCTGGGCTATCTTACCATTTTTTATGATTTCCCCTACAAACACACCAATCTGTACGACAGAAAAGACGTAGCAGACCCATGGAATCCTCGTCTTGTCTGCACCAAGCATACCCAATTCTCCGACTCGAATGCCCTTCTTCTTCTTCTTCTTTCTCGGTTGCGTTTGTCCCGCCGTCCCCAACTCCGATGCATCGTAGATGTGATCCGTCACGTCGCCATTCTTGGCCGTTCGATCGCGCAACGGTATATCGTGCTCGCGAGGCCCTGCGCCAGAATAGCTCGTGTCTGCTTGATCTCCTCGGTTTTGTAGATTGTTGGCGCGGCTCGTCGCGTAGGTGTCGTCGAATACAGAGGCGAAGGGTGATGAGCTTGCGGCATGAGAATGTTGCAGATGGTTCTTGCTACTATTGCTACTGCTGCTGCCTGCGCCATACGACGGTTGCCGGTCTAGATGCTGATCTGGTGTCGAATAATTGCCGCCGTACAGATATGGAGTCGCGGAGGGCTGAACAGGAGCGTTGGCATCGAAGCCCGGGGGATCGGTACCGCCGTAGTAGGGATTGCTGGGCGCCATAATAGGCAAGCCGCAGTCAAGAGGCGAGAGGCGAGGAAGTGTAGTCTTTCGTATGCGATAGATGGAGGCCAGATGACAGTAGAGCGCGGTTGAAAAGAATCAAGCGTTTGATGTTGAAGTAAAGAGGGAGCTGGGGCAAAGGGTCCAAAGTCAAAGAAGCATGGCGTAGCGTCAGGCACAGCCGCCGCTTTCGAACGGTCAAACTTCAAAGGAGTGGAGGCTGCTTTTCGAACGGTAAAGGCGTGGGCTGTGTTCGAACTTCGGGTGAATAGTGGCTGAGGCTGGGGCCAATGGGGCCAATGACGTGTCGTGACTCGTCTGCTCTGCCCAGTTGCCAACAGTTGCCAACCGACCGGCAACGTCACAAGTTGAAAAGCGCGACTGTGCTTCAAAGTTCAGCCACACATCCGGTTGGCTCCCTTCTTCCGTTCAATTAATCCACCAACGCAAGCACTTCGTCTGCCTCCTTTCTCCTTGACACTTGTTGCATTCGCCTCTCTTCCCTTCTCCCTATGCCATCAAGCGTTTTTATCCCGGGTAGTGACTGATCCGTCTCTGCCTGAAACGCTTTTGAACCAGAAGTTACAGATGCAAGCGACCCCAGCTGCCATGCGTTCGGTTTGCCCGCTGCTCTGCTTCCATCTTTGCTAAAAATAGTAAACCGGTGCAGACGGCTCAGCCTTCTCTCCGCCGACTTGCATTATGCATATACGTACTGCACACTCTAAATTTTCCGCAGTAAGTACCACTAGTACGGTACTCGTGAAGCATGATGACGTGATGGCTCCGCCTAGGTGAGTCATTTAGTGTCGTCAGGTCTGAGGTGTCATTGAAGACATCTACATACACACGGCATCAGCCCTTCCGCTCCGTATATCTATCGTCGCATGGCTCACGAGAAGCTCCTCTCCAAGCCGAGAGGGTAGAGCAGGTTTGGCATAAAAAGCGAGTCGGCGCGTTGCATTGACGGATTCGGCGGCGTGCGCAGAACTATATCGCCTATTGAGGAATATGCCATGCTAGTGCTGGCAGCCGCATCACGTGATGGCCGCGCCTGCACCCTATGTACATAATATTCCCACTTTCCCACAGTTTGGGAGACTTAGCTCTTCAGTCAAAACGAAAGTTCCATTTTGCCCCCAAATTGTTCAACATCGCCCTCTCATTTCACTCAACAAGTCAAAAAGACAGCGCATTTCGCATCAAAGTGCTTTCGGCGCCGAGGCAACAATACCATTCGTTTTTCCAGCCAAATGATAAATCTGCGTCCTTGATAAATTGAGCTCTTTTCACGAATGCATCTCGAACGAGACATAACTGAGGCCATGAAAACTTTCTAGTCATTCGAATGTGTCGTTGGGTATCTCGGTATCCAGTCTCTCATTCGACATACAAAGCTCGTGCAATTGCCCTGCAGCTCGATGCAAGGAGAGGAGTGCTAAACCCTACATGCATTACCACGTGCCTGATCGGCATGTGCGGGGATTCACGCGGCCAGCCTCTGTCACGACCTGTACGAGCAGGGAGTGGCAATGCACTATATAACCTCGATCAAGCTGCAGACGTGCAACTTGGTCACTTGACCTTTTGGGCGGAACGGGTGGTTATGCGTTTCTCACAGCCTCCAGGCCTCTTCATGCCATCGGAAAGCTGTTGCGACGGACTTGCATTCTAATCATTGCAGGTAGACTGAGGACAATGTGAATGCTACGGTGGTGACTTGGTGTTGCTGTCCAGAAAGAATTGTGAGTATGATGCGTAGGACCACGGGAGTCTATTTCTTGTAGCAAGTACAAGACGGCGGAGCTGGCACACAGAAGCCCGAACCAAGATGCACCCCGGGCCCCCTTCTCTCCGTTTCTCAAAAGAAACCAGAGGATTGTCCCTTGCACACGCAGGTATCTCACGAGTCGCCAAGTCACTTGTCCATCCTCACAAACCCTAGCAAATCTTGATCACAAACACTCATAGACAACCGCCCTCATCAGCCCCCTCCTCAGTCTCCAGAAACGGCGTCCACACCTTCGACTGGCAAATCGAAATTTCTTCCCCGGCCAGCCGCAGAACTTCTCCGGCACGATCAAACAAGTCCATAGCCAAATCAACAAGCTGAACCCTCGCTGGATGTACTCCCTCCACTCGCCTGCTAAAGACTTCGAAGGCACCGATGGAAGAAGCGAGTTGCATAGGCGCGATGATGGAAACGTAGAACTCATCCACTGTAATGATTACAACTTCTGAAGTCCCACGGGTGGGAGAGCGTGAGGAGGGGCAAAGACTCGGCGATAGCGGAGGGTATGTCCATGAGACTTAGTACACGCTGGACATTTCTGTTCAGCCTTGACAGTAGAACCTTTACCAGAATTACCGGCTGGTTTGGTTTACCTGTATGTACCAAGTTGTACGTTCGTCTGGGTTTTTTGCTTTCGGAGTCCGCTTACTCGTCTTGACAGATGGAGCGCTAATCCGGAGCGGCAGAGGCGTCCCTCTTGAGTCAATGTGCCTATGTTTCACCATCAACGGAAACTGGTGTATCTTCAACCGTCACGAAGGACGCACGCAGCCTGTCTGATGCCCGAACGCAGTTGAATGCGGTTCAGATACCGGTTATTTCATTTGGATTCTAAACTTTCGCAGTCATTTTTCCTTTGGCGTCATCACGGGGTCATCCCTGCCGTAGTCTACGAAGTTGCTTTGTCCAATTTTCAGCAACATTTGTCACTGCAGCCACGAAATCTTTGATGATTGCGTACCGTAGAGTGTCGAGACTTCAACGACTCCATTCTTCTCGGCATGCGACGCTGCTTCGTCGTACTTTTGCCAGCCGTAGCTCCCAGTTGTTTCTGCGTTCCGCATTGGTTGGAGTGCTTTGATGTATTGGTCTCACGCTTGGTCTCGTTCATGTAGAGCGTCGTCTCCGGCTGTGACATGTGTTTCTTGAGATGCATTGATACAGTTGACTGTACTATCTGCATCAGCTTTCCGACATACCTGTCCTTCTCGTAAAGATCACTCGCTGTTTTATAGGTTGTCGCATGAGCATTGAAGGCCTCCATATCTGCTCTGTAGGCTTTCAAACCTAGCGCTGATAGGTGTGATGGGGTGGTCGGCCCCGGAAAGTTTGCCGTTCCTTGGTAATCTCTTACCTCTGGGCAGGCAAGAGGACTTCAATGCTGATACGACAACCTAGAAAACAGGCAGTGATCTTTACAAGAAGGACAGGAAACGTCTCGGAAAGCTGATACAGATGGTACAGTCAACTGTACCAATGCATCTCAAGGACACATGCTACAACCCTGAGCGACCTCTCCAACACTGGATGCGCCACCTTGCATATTACAGCCGAAGACGACGCTCGACATGAACGAGACCAAGCGCAAGACCGAAACAACAGGCTGGGCCTGGGATTGTGTGGGCGGGTAAGCTGTTCGTATGAAGCGGCGATTTGGTGGTGCAATGATGTAAGTGTTTTTCGAACGCTGTTCAGCACTGTGCACTTCTTCTTCTGCGTTTCTCAGCTCCCTCTGTTCTTGTTTGGTCCCCTTTTCGCTCTCTTCCGAGACCTTGTACTTCGGTCCTCTCTATTCTTCTTCCTCGCGGGTCGGATCGCCCCCAAAACGATACCGAATTCATGTCTCTTTCACCTTCATTATGCACCAACTACCCATGAAACAAGGGCAGCACTAACAATGCCCTGTTTCCCTGTTGTCAGAGTCGCGATAAAAAAGCACTAGCTTCCTGAATGAACATCGCCGACGGCGCTTGGCACATCATGAGGAGATGTCTCAAAGGCGATGTGATGAAATCGGTCACGAGGCAGGCCTTTGCCACCAAGAAGTGGAACGTTATTGTGCACGGAGATGTAGATAAGTATCAGGGCCTCTTCTTTAGCCTTTAGTCCGTAAAACCGCATTAGATCAGTCGCGGGCCTGTGTTGAAAGTTTGAAATTCTCTGAGAGAAGGAAGGAATCGACAGAAGAATCCGTTTGTCTGGAATGAGTTGTCCGTGTAGAGATTTTTGCGTGATGAGTCCGAAGGAGAGACATAGCTTCGGTCATCCCGTACCCGTCCTTTATCGTTGGCGAATGATTGAGTATGCAGTGTTGTCCAGCTTGTGGTGACGGCGACGGACAGGGCGACGGCAAACACAGTCTATTGACACGAGTAAAAAATACAATCGAGTTTGTGGTACAGATGAATGGAATGAAGATGCTTCACTTGAACAATTCGGTTGGTTGGTTTGCTGGTTGCTTCATCCACACGGCGCCCTCTTTTCCCCTCCTCTCATCTCATTTCCTCTCGCTCCCTTCCAACGGCGATGGCGCTTCCCCATCCTTCTTACCCTCCGGACCCTTCTTCGCATAATTCCCAGACCACACATCCGCAATCTGTTCCATGATAATACCACTCAACCCTTTCCCCTCCTCCAGACTCTTCAGATGCTCCGCATCCCGCCTCTCTTGCCAGTCATCGGGCTCACCTCCCATCCAGATATCCTTCAGCAGACCCGCCGTCTTAGCCTTCTCGGCATATTCTCGCTCCTTCTGCTCCTTTAGCAACTGCCTTGTTCGTTGGGCGCCCTCGGGGAGGGTGTTGTCGAAGGCGGATGCGACGCGGTTCCCGAAGCGTGCATAGAGGGAGTGGCCTGTGTATTCCTGAGCGAGGTGGTTGGTAGAGAGGGAGAAGGTGCCCGCGAGGACAAAGAATCGGAAGTCGAGTTTTCGGGGGGGTAATAGCATGGTGAGAGGTGCGATGACGGCTCCTGCAAAGGCTAGGTTGCGAAAGACATGACTTCTTTGCGGTGGGAGGGGTGCCGCGCCGGACTGGTCTTGCGACATGGTTGTGTTGGTGGTCGGCTGCGAGCCGCTGGTCGCCTTGTAGGTGCTTTGATGGTGTGTTCTGGGTTGTCTCTAGGTTGGTTCGAAGGACGAGCGTGAGTGAATGAGTGGCCGTCGCTTGAGGGCGAGAAGAAGCGGAAGCTGATTCTGTGTGACCCGTAGGTTTTGCTGTAGCGTGACTGCTCTGCTGTTGCCGTGTTGTTGTTGAGTTTTTGGTGCGTTGGGTATAGTGATGTGCGTCAATTGTATTGATGCTGCATTTCGCTGATGCTGCGTTGCATGACGCGTTTTGATTTTTTTCGGGTCGACTCCACCGCATGGCCGCGGCATTAATTGCCGCGCTACCTCCGGGCGGCACAGGGGGATGCGTTCGCACATCGCACATGTCACTATGACCTCGCCAAGCAGCGCAGCAGCACCTCTCATCGCATCATCACATATTATTTGTGGTCCAAACTATTCTATAGCATCGAAATCTAGCCAGATGCGCAGATAAGAAAAAGTATAAAACAAGCATAACAAATGTGGAGGATGCTGTCTGGTGAGTAACTTTTTGCTGTCCGAGTAGTAATACTATACATAAAAAAACACACATGAGAAAAATACAGGTACGGAAACTTAAGCAAGGACGTTCAAGTACAACAAAATCATCATACCTCACACAGGCGGCAACTCATCCCTACAAATCGGACACTGCAGCCGAAACCGCAACCAGCTCTCCAAACAAGCAGTATGAAAAATATGCCTACACGGCGTAACCATGTACATCCGCCGAGCAAACACTCCCGAAATAGCTGAAGAAGGAGAATGAGAAGCTGAAGAACGTGGTGACGCATTAGACGCCTGTTGCTGCCCAGCCCTTACGACGGGCACTTGAAGAACTTCCCGGCATATAGCACAGTCAATACTCCGTAGAGCACTCGTACCACCATCCTTTTCGGACGGGCTAGTGCTATTGCTGCTGCCATTCCTGTCCATCGTGGCGGTGCGCTCCTCGGGGACCCCCACAAGACCAATGGGCAGACCGCCTGCTTCGATGTTATCCTCCCGCAAGACGGGATGGTAGTCCCAAGCGTCGGGCGTCCAGGCGAGAGGAATACCCAGACGCGGACTGATAATGTGCTGCGCGGCAAGGACCACGACTTGCAGCCACAGCCATGCGGTCAGGGCCATGAACGCGCGCGGGTCCGTGTTTGCGTAGAGAAAATTGTCCTGCTTGATCCAGAAGTAGGCGATGGGGAGGAGGCGCAGGAGGGACTGGCCCGTGATGAAGGGCCAAGTGAGTGCGCGGCGGCAGTTGCGGAGAGTGTTGCGGTAGATTTGAGGCACCCAGAAGGAGAGGTAGATGAAGGCGCAGGTGTTGAGGAATAGGGATCGCGGGAGCGGGTACCAGGTTGAGGACGAGATGGCGAGAAAGGAGATGCAGAGAGATAAGAGGATGAAGCGGCCGATGATGGCTTGGAAGGTGAGCTGTTGGGTAGGAGCAGAGGAGGGACCGGCCACGGATGCCATGGGTACGGCTGAGGCGGAGTCTGCGATTTCGGCAGACACGTCTTGATCGGAGGGGACGATGATGTCGGGCGTGGGGGTGGGAGTGGGAGAGGCGGTCATGGGCCCGGGGCGGAGGATGGAGCCCGTATTACGAGGAGGAGGAGGAGGAGGAGGAGGAGGAGGAGCTCGAGGAGGGGGAGGAGAAGGGCGAGGAGGCGATGGCATCGAGAGATTGGATGCCCGAGCCGTGGAGGACGGCTGCGTCTGGCGCAACCGACTTTCCGGGAGCTGCACCTCGTGTATCTTGGCGAGAAAGCTCCCTCCGATGGTCATGCTGAGAAAGGCAGCAAACATGAGGGCCAGCGTGGGGAGAAAGGTGGCGGCCGCCGAGGAAACCCACGTGGCGGCTGCGGTAAACGTCATGCCATCGACAATGACCATGATGCTGATGGTGCCGAAGCTGACGCGTCCCATCGTCGACGGCGTAAAAGATTCCTTGATCTGGTCCCTCAGCAGGCCGACTTGGCCAAACACCACGAGCGCATAGAGCAGCAGCCACGTCTTAATCTGGTGCGTGAGGACCTCCTTCGTGGCGCCGACCAGATGAACGCCCTCACTGGGCGGGAAATCTGGACTCCCCTTGGTTTCGAGGAAGAAGGCGCAGTCGGGCGAGTATATGACGGCCGACATCTGAAGCTTCGGGATCTCGGGGATGGGCGCCCCAATGGGAGACTGCAGCTCGGCTTCAATCGCCTCGATGGTGTCTTGCATGTCGAGCAGGGGCACGGGCCGGCCGCTGCTGTCGTACTTCTGCGGCAGCGGCGGGTGGATCTGGGCGTAGAGGATATACTCGCAATGCGGCGACGGATACGCAGTATAAAGAGGGTTCTCGACGTCCGAGTTCCAAGGCATCTGCTGGTCCGCGGAGGCGTGCTTCTCCTTGCGCCGAATCACGCGCGCCAGCGACTGGTTAAGCAGCGTCTGGCTCGATTGGAAGAAGTCCGGGCCCGGGGACAGGTGAGGCAGCGCAAAGATGCCTTCGAACTTCTCGCTCGTGGTCGTCATGAGAATCACGCCTTGCCGCGGCCAATGCACCCCCCACAACTTCAACTCCCAATTAAGACCGGAACCCGTCGTGTCCTCGATGGTGGCTGCGGCGCGCACGCTGCGAATGGTGCCCCCTGACAGAGGCGCCCTGTCGATGGACAACTGCTCGTAATGATGGACCGTCTTGTTCCCGTTCAGGCGCAGCATCATCTTGCCGGATTCGCCCGTGACGTTCCTTGCCCATTCCACCTTGTGTCCGACCCATTCGACATGCGGCACGCTTCGCGTCAAGTTGTAGCTGTCGAAGCCTCGGGTCGCGGAGCCTGGGCGACGCACCCAATCGCCGTGAACAGTGCCCGAAGCATTCGTCCACATGGCCTCTCCGAGCGCGGCATCCCAGAGCTGTTGTCCGTCGACAGGCGGCACGGCATGTCTGCTCAGCCTGAGGCCCTTTTGTCGAAACACCTCCAGATCGTCCCAAGCGAACCCGTCGCGCTCCCGGAACCCCGTCAGGTTCAAGAACTTGGCTATCGATACTTCGCCATTGTCGGACGTGGAGTTACGCGGGGAAAAGTCGCCCCACGTGGTCGCGTTCAGGATGTCGAGGGCCTGTTGGTATCGCGATAGTCGGTCGGCGGCTACATCGGACGGGGCGAGCGACTGGCTCCGGGAGTCGCCCTCTGGGAAGAGAAGCCAGATCAAGACGAGAATGAAGAGAAACAGACCGACTGGATTCTGGACGTGGGGCATTCTGCGCCGCCGTCATGTGCCGCCGGTGAAGGACAGGCGGAAGACGAGGACGGCCGGATTTGGGCGACGTTGGCGATCGTGAGCGCATCCAAGACGTCGCGAAGTCACCAGAAGGCAGCGGCAGATGCTGCCGGGTGCCGAGTCTTGAGGTGAGGTGGTGACGCATCACGCAAGGCAAGAACGTTCCTCCCGCCTGCCCGAGTCAGAACCTAGAAGTCTACCTACTCCACCCAAGCTCCAAGCGTCTGCGCCATCCAATGGCCTCCCAAGCTCCAAGCCTCCAACCACTTTGCGCCCGTATAATCCCCCACCAAGTCTGAACCTCATCTCCGACATGGGCGCAAGACTCAAGTACAACTCAGTACAAGTAATTAAGTTACAGATTGCCCCCATTATCCTCATCCCTCAAACGCATCACATACCCTACAATTTTTCGCTCCTTTCCCGCATCCAGCCTGCCTCGGCCTCCCAAAATGGACTCCCGTGATCCAGACCCTTCGCCTAGCAAACCAAGTGTGCGTTATCCCGTCATGCCGTCGTGAACTTGAAGCAGCTGCTTTGCTCTCCTACAACTTGCCGGAGAAACGGGGCCTTCAGTGTTCACAAGATTTGCACTACACATGATCCGCCCACAGATGTCTCACATCTTGCAACTTTTCAAGTCTATCTATCCTGTAAGAAATAAGAATTGAAAATCCAAGTCTAATGCTGCCCGAATTGTTGTCATAGGTCCCTGAAAGTTCAAGTCCGGATGTCTCTGCCGCGGTGGAGGATCTTTTAAACACCATGTCCAATAAGTTCGCGAGCGTGTCGTCAGAGATATTTGCCAAGAGTGAGTTTTATTGATGCTTTCTTTGTTGTGCTTCTCTTAATTCGTTTGTCTTTCTTTTTCACTCTTTAGGCTGCTGGGCTTTGTGATCAGAACAGAGGACGAATACCTGGTGCAGTGTGTGCTGATTATCCGCGTAGTGGATGATATGTCTCGCAGGCTGGAGAATCTGGAGGCTGCTCTACAGGCAGGGAAAGACAAGGAGATATCAAAGTCATAGAAAGTTCGGAGGCTTACTAGAAATCAGGCCGTTAGTCATTCGATGTGGTGGAACGGAGACGGAATTGTTCGTGTGTTGCGTTTGGCTTTCAATAATTTCATCTCCCCTTTTCGCAAAGGACAAACATCGCAATCGAAACACATGTACCCATCATTTCAGCTCAGTCGTATCACATCAATCATGCCAGCTCAATCTGCTCAGCTACATAAGCAGAAGTTTTTTGCTACCGAATACTCGCATGCTTCTCAAATACCACACAACACCCCATGTACAGTTTTTTGGGCGCTCATGCTCCACGCCAAAGTGGCACTACATAGCTCATGAACGTCTAGGAATCGACCTGTTGGTGATTCTATAACTCGTCCTTCAGCTCCTCGGCCTTCTCTGCGGCCTTCTGGGCGAAACGACGGAGGATGTTGGTCTTGCTGTGAATCTCGTCCCGCTTAGAAGGGGCAAGGCCGCCCTGGGTTAAGATGCCCTCCAGTCGAGCAAGCTCCTTGGCGGCGTAGTTGTCGCTGGCGCTGAGCTTATCAAAAACACGGACGTAGTATTTGGCGTACTGGTACTTGGCTTC
Source organism: Claviceps pazoutovae (assembly GCA_018360065.1). NCBI lineage: Eukaryota > Fungi > Ascomycota > Sordariomycetes > Hypocreales > Clavicipitaceae > Claviceps > Claviceps pazoutovae. The sequence continues at coordinate 33,937 of SRPO01000179.1, forward strand.
CTCGCTGTACTCGCCGGCGGCCTTCTTGACCTCGGCGGCAATATCCTCCATTTTGGCGCCGCCCGTGAACCTGGTCACCAACGAATCCAGTGCATCAATGGTGCCGGCAATGGCGTCCAGTCCACCTCCGACAACGCGGTGCGTGCCCGCCTTCTTATTGACGAATTCGAGGAAAGATTCCTCTGTGCGGTCACCGGAATAGGCTTCACCTTCCTTGCTGCCAGCAGGGAACCACTTGATGGTAGGATACGAGGAAACTCCATTATCCTTGGCGACAGCTTTGCTATTGGCAGCTTCGGCGTCAACCTTGGCAATCACCACGTTCTTGTCACCGGAAAAGTCCAGCGCAACGCTCTCGAAAACAGGGGCCAAGGTCTTGCAGTCTTTGGCGCGACATGATTTTGTTAGCCTTTAATCAAATGGTAATACCCTGATGGGACACTTACGTCCGCACCAAGGAGCAGTAAATGCAACCAGCACGTTCTTGTCGCTTCCAATCGTCTCCGCAAAGGTTTCGTCTGTGAGCATGACAATCTCACTGGGCATTTCCAGCTTCTTCTTGGGCTTGACGCCCGTCTTTTTAGCAATAAAGGCCGACAGGCTCTCCAGGTCACGGCCAGATTTGTAATCCTCGGGCTTGTCGGATTTCCCGTCAAAGTATTTCAACGTAGGGAAGCCCTGAACGCCGAAGCGCTTCCCAAGAGCTCGCTCGGCATCGGCATCGACTTTGGCAATCTGAACCTTGCTTTTGGCATGCTCGAAGGCGCTCGCAAGTTCCTCATACACTGGAGCAAGAGTCTTGCAATGGCCGCACCAGGGAGCGAAGAACTCAACAAGTGTGGGCTTTCCAGACTTGAGCACCACTTGATCGAAGTTGGCGGGGGTGAGATCGATGACAGCCGATCCGGCAGCCGCAACGGCGGTCAAAGTGGCGAGCACGAAGCTCTTGAGCATTACCATGATGGGCGGATCAGTCCTGTTCGCGAACGAAGTCAGTTACAATGCATCGAATCGAACATGATTCTCTATTTCTTGGTGTCACATCATATGACGGAGTGTAATAATACTGACAGGCGCGTTAACAATGATGATGACAATAGCAGGAAAATGATCTGTCAATTGGTGATGCTAGAGTGTAAGGCCAGACTTGACGCAGATGACGGAGCTCCCACCCGAACGAGACAAGTGCATTGAGACGCAGCTTCGCCCCACGCTAGCTTCCGCCATCCACGGCGCAACGACACCTTTGCTTCTTCTGCCCCATTGGAGAAAGTGCCGGGGCCACGGTTCCACTTCAAATCACGTGAGGATAAGATAACCTGGCTGACGAATTTTTCCAGGCCCCTCTTGCACGTGACTCCTCCAACCGTAGTCCACTGGGGCTGGCAACCCTCCAATCGCCAGTGAGCACGGAATCCCACCGGTGCGAGTATTGTGCGAAATCGTGATAATATCCTTCCAACCCTTCCTCGGCGGCGCCCCTCTTACCACGACAGAGCCTATTCCAGTCATCACAAACCATCGCCATCATGTCTCACGAAAGCGTCTGGAACTCTCGCCCCCGTAGCTACGGCAAGGGCTCTCGCAGCTGGTACGAATAAACTCCATTTCCCAGTCGCGAAAACTCGACCTCCCCTGGGCCTGAAGACATATTTGTGCACTCCATTCGGTCGTGAGAATTGCCGACACGAAGCGAAGAAATCAGTGCGACGATTCGACATTTTGGGCGAGTGTCCTCAACAGATGTCAAATCTCCTCCGGCCTCGAGAAATGCTCGAAAATATGTCACAGGCCAGTGGACAAGCAAGAAACCAGAACGTTTGCTAACATTTACGCTTGGAATAGCCGCGTCTGCAAGCACACCGCCGGTCTTATCCGCAAGTATGACCTCAACCTGTGCCGTCAGTGCTTCCGTGAGAAGTCCAAGGACATCGGCTTCGTCAAGGTAAGCGCTATTCTCGTCCACCGAACAAAAATCAACCCTCCACAACAAGCATTGTCATTTATTTGCAATCGCTTGCGACTACGCCCTCTCACGGCCAACCGATCCATTCATGATCCCCTCTTCTCCCTACATTCACTGACTCTTGGCAGCACCGATAAATTATTTCCATCCTCATGACAACGAAAAAAACGCCTCAACCTTCCAAGCTCTTTCTCCCGAGTTGTCGCATCTTCTCGTGGTCAAAGACAACAAAAGGAACGACAACGCAACAACGACAAATCTTGGGAGGTGAGGGGAAAATGGATATGCTGGGATTCTGAGATTTGGGCATTTGGGTCGGGCTTATGCGCCCTCAGGCCGAAAGGAAGATATTTCAGGGGGAACAACAACGGCCGCTTGGAACCGGCGTTTATTTTTTACGGCTTGCTTGGTTTTCAGGAAGATGGTGCGTCTTGACGAAACATCTGAGGATAGACGAATAAGAAACTTGTTTGGACCTTGGCGTGCGTTTGATGTGAGAAGATTTGGAAGACGTGAAGACGTGAAGACATGAATTTGCGACGGTGAGGAAGTCACCGCTTTTTGCGTGTGAACAGATAAGCCGCAAGCGTAGTCATTTGCATCGTCTGGCAATCTGGACGAAATGGAATTTTCATTGTGCTTCCATCGGCCGTTTCTGCAGCCTGGTCGGCAGACAGAATCACACGACCATCGCAATTCCAGACTGATTGCTGACCCTCGGCACGCCATTATGAGCCGGGCTCTCATGCCACGTACCTAACTATGTACATACTTCACAAATCATAAGGGTTGTTTGAATATAGAGGAGACAAATCACGAAACTTGAAACGACGTAAGTAAGTGTCATTCGAATATGGAGGTCATAGTTGTGTGCATTCCTTCCTACTCCTTCCTCCAAAAAAAAAAAAAAAAAGGAAAAAGGGGTGCGACTAAAGTACATGATTCAGGACATTGGGAAGAACAGAAGTGGGGAGGTTGCCAGTTCCCATCATGCAAATATACAAAGGGAGCTATAGAAAGCTCATTACAACATTGCTCCATTACATCTAACACGGGATGCTTTTTTTTAAAAAAAAAAGCTCCTCTTCTGATGGTCCTTGATTCGAATTTCTTCTTTGTACCATTCCTCACGCCTATTCATCCCGCGGATTCGTTTATCGTTTCGTGTAAAACCTTAGTTCAAGCCTACTTCATGATGCGAGTGATGAGACCAGTGGCAACGGTCCTGCCACCCTCACGAATGTTGAATCGCTGACCAGTTTCAACGGCGTTGGGGTAAGTCAAGGTGACAACCATCTCGACATTGTCGCCAGGCATGACCATCTTGCTATGGGCATCTTCTGTGCCTTCGGGGAAGGTCAGGTCGACGGACTCGTCAGAGGTACGGAGGTAAAGCTGGGGGCGGTAGTGCTCCTGGAAGCCAGTGTGGCGACCACCTTCTTCCTTGGTGAGAACGTAAAGAGAGGCAAGGAACTGGGTGTGTGCCTTGACGGTACCGGGCTTGCAGACAACCATGCCACGGCGGAGATCCTCACGACGGATACCACGGACGAGGAGGCCAGAGTTGTCACCGGCCTGGGATTGATCGCAAGACTTCTTGAATGTCTCGATGTCAGTGACCTTGGACTTGATGACCTCAGAGCCCTTGCCGATGATTTCGATTTCCTCCTCACGCTTCAGGATACCACGCTCAACACGACCGGAAACGACGGTACCACGACCAGAGATGGAGAAGACATCCTCGACGGACATGAGGAAAGGCTTGTCCAGGCTACGCTCGGGAGTGGGGATCCATTCGTCCACGGCCTTCATGAGCTCATCGATCTTGTTGTTGCCAATCTCGGGCTTCTGGTTGTTCAGGGCGCACAAAGCAGAGCCCATGATGACGGGAGTGTCATCGCCCTCGAAGCCGTAGGTGCTGAGGAGTTCGCGCATCTCCATCTCGACGAGCTCCAACATCTCAGGGTCATCAATGGTGTCGACCTTGTTGACGAAGACAACAATTCTCTGCACACCGACCTGACGCGCAAGCAACAAGTGCTCTCGGGTCTGGGGCATCTGACCGTCAGAAGCGGCCACGACGATAATGGCACCATCCATGTTGGCAGCACCAGTAATCATGTTCTTGATGTAATCGGCGTGACCAGGGCAGTCAACGTGGGAGTAGTGGCGGTTGTCGGTTGAGTACTCGATGTGAGCAGTGGCGATGGTGATACCTCGCTTTCGCTCTTCGGGGGCCTTGTCGATGGAACCATAGTCGAGAAAGTTGGCAAGGCCCTTCTCGGACTGTCGCTTGGTAATGGCGGCCGAAAGAGTGGTCTACCGACACAATATGTTAGCCATCTTACAACCCGCTGACTGTAGACGATGCCCTACGAACCTTTCCATGATCAACGTGTCCAATTGTTCCAATATTCACGTGGGGCTTTGTACGCTCAAAGACGGCGTATGATCGGTAGAGGTTAAGCATGCCAGCAGCGGCCTGAGGCTTGAGGGCCGACTGGAGGGGATTCACGCGGCCGCCGCGAAGGCCATGCCGCGCGGTCCGCAAAAACGGCGCAACGGATCTGAAAGCTGACGACATTTTGTGTAGACGCTCTGATAATCAAATGAAACAAACAAGACACGAATCGATGGGCAGAGGGAAACGAGGGCGCCGTTGGGGGATGGTCGTTGCAGATATCCTGCTGAGTCACGTCAAGAAACGTCCTTTGAAATTTTTATGAGCCGCCAGCCAAATAGTTGTCAGCCACCCACGACTGACAGGGGTGACTCTAGTCTGCGATCGCCCGATGCGTGATGGTGGGTCACGTGAGCGCGTGGCATTGCGTCGTCGATTGAAGGTAACGTCGAGACTCGATGCAGTCATTGTTCCCTCTAAATAACTAGCTGTCTATTTAGCTCATCTCTACGATACCAATTCCAGTTTTTCCGTCTCTTCATTTACACACAGGATGTGGGGAAAAAAAAAACGCCCAAAACGCCTTTCCTACCATCTCCTCATGCGCAAATCCCACAGAATGCCCAATTCCAGATGATGCAATGGGTTTCATTCCGCTTAAAATGCCTTCGTATCCGTTCGCGCATTGAGAGACGCTACTTGGACCTTTTTTTGACGCTCATCTGCGCTTGTTAATAATAAATTCACTGAAATCAGCTTCATACCAAATCGCTAGAAAACAACGCCAAGCTTGAATCCAGTCCATGAAATCCGTGCTGCCACAATGCCCGTGGTGCCGACGAGCATGAAGGTTCCGGCAAAAGCCTTCAAGCCATTTGCACCGCCCGATCCCTGCAGGATGGCTCCAGCAATAGGAGATGTGACCAGGCCGCCCACGGAGCCGAATAACTGACTGATGCCGTTCCTGTAGCCAACTTCCTCGAGAGGCGATATCCTGGCCACGAGTGCGGCCATGAGAGCAACATAGGCACCCGAGAAGAGACCGAATAAAACGCAGAAAGCAACAGTGGCCGCGTCGTTCCCTCCACCAGGAATCCAGACCGTCATGACACAGATGCCCGCACCGTAACAGGCGAGTGAGAAGATATTGAAGAGGCCGAACCTGTCAGCGAGAAAGCCAGATGCTCCACGGCCAACCAGACTAGAGAGACGTGTTAGCGACAGTGAGAGAATCAACAGCACCGGTGAGTCAAGATTTTGCAGGCCTTACCTTGCACCATTGTAGATGGAGATTAGATTCTGCGCCAAAGAATCCCTCATCCCCTCTGCTTTGGCGACAGTAGGGATGAAATTAATGGGAGTATAGAGGCCAAGCGGTATCAAGGCCAGACCAATGAGCAAGAAAAGAAAAGTGCTCTCATGGAACGGTCGAGTCAAGAGCCCCCTCGAGAGCGGCTGGCGCCCATATACATGTCGAGACCGAATCGCAAAGTTGGCCACGACAAGTAGTGCCAGTATGATGAAGGCAGCAGTCCTCATAGCCCAACCATAGCCCACGCTCCGAATAAGATGGCTCAGCATGATGGGGAATACAACACCACCCAGACTAGATCCCGTCGCAAAGATGCCAAACGCCGTTCCGCGCCGCTTCTTGAACCAGCCACTGACCGTTCCAATGGCGGCCAGAAAAATGGCCGACACACCGAGGGCACTGCACAGGCCCTGTGAGAGCATGAATTGGTAATACTTGGATGAGAGAGAGGCCATGAAAAGACCAAATACGTGAAGAAATGAGCCTCCGAGCATGAGGGGTCGTGGTCCGTAGTTGTCAAAGATCTGCCCGGTGAATGGCGACAAGAAGGACATGAGAAAGATTTGCATAGAAGGAATCCACGCAATCTGGCTCGCTGTGTACTCCTTCAACGGCCCATTTTGATAATATTCTTGGAAAGTTCCCACGCCTGGCCAAGGTCTGTCAGAAGCCGCCTGGAATAAGATTACGACACTGAACTCGTCGCATACCTGTGTCACGGGTCTGGAAAAAGGAAAGCTCAAGACATGAAAAAGGCAGTAACTTTGTATGACTAAGAGACGAGACGTACTATTGATCCAGCCGTAGCTACAAAATGAGACGCACCAAGCCCCAAGGACAACGAGCCAGGCATCAAATCCGCCGTCGGGGAAGTCGTCGTCGTCGTTGCCGTCGTCGCGGCCGGCGGCTACAGCTGAGTCTGCGCCAGACGCCTCGGCATCCCGATGGGAGGTCTGACGAGAACCCTGGCGAGAGACCAGCACACCCGCTTCAGGAATCCATTCCCCCTGTGCCAGGGCAGCATCCGACTCGGCGATTTTCTGCGTACGGCGACTAGCCGTGGGCGCGAGGACCTCAAGGCCCGAATCCGACCCCTGTGAGTCGGTAACCGCTCCGACCTTTTCGTGATGTTTTTCCAACATGATGAAGGCTGACAGAGAGCGCTTCTCATTCCCCCTCTTACTATTTTGAGGATGGAAAAGGAGTCACTTTCCTCTTGTCTCCTTTTTCCCACTCCTCACTTTGGCTGATTCGGTGAACATGAAATTGGGCAGAACGGCAGAATGGAAGGGAAAGGAGCGGTCTTAACGCCGAGAAAAGCGGAAAAGGATCCGGCCGGGGGAAGTGGCAGGGCACTAACTGATTGTGTATGTACTCCGTACCTGTTATGGCGGAACGGGTCTTGGCAAATACGAATAAGCTTGTCAGAAGTCCGGGAGAATACATGTTGCTCTTCGAAATCCAGGCTCGCGAGTCGCTAGGCCAGACTTGGGCGATCTTCAATTGCCTCATTGTCTGTGCCCCCGGAGATGGTCGCGCATGATATGTAAACCAGCTCCGGATACCCTCGCTCTACCATCTCGAGATTATGCACAGATACGGTCTGGTCGCCCGGGAATAGCCGGACATAGAGCGCATGTGCGTTGCCGTTTTTTTTTTTTGTAAATACTATGTGCGTTGCCGTTGCCGACGCGGGGAGTTGACGAACTTGTGACTCAACTCGTACATGTATACCTACATATCTCTTGCCGAAAGTTTATTATTCTTGAGGGCTCAATGGCTCGGAGCACGTTCGCACCATCGAGTCATCGACAATGAAAAAGACGGGATGAGACCCGGTCCGTCGTACATGAAGCCGCCACCCGGCACGGGGCGGTGGCTGGTGCCGGATCGATGGTGTGGCTGAAATACACGATGCACCAACGTTTTATCTCCTTTCTCTTGGTTCACGACCTTCCTTCTCACGCGACACACTCGCACGGATATTAAATTTTGGGTTGTTTTTTTTGCGCTTTGTGTCGCATCTGCCGATCCACTTACCGCGGCTTAATAATTTCTTGTCAAACTTCACCTCGCCGGCTCACCACGCATTCCATTGAATACGCATCACGACCCGAACCAAGGGGAACTACTCTGTCCGCAAACTCGGCTCGCCCATCTTCGCATACATACACACACACACACACACACACACACGCACACGCACGCACGCACGCACGCACACATAATGGACCAACAAGCCCAACAACCCCTCGGCGCCGACCAGCCCTCCCAACTCAGCACCTTCGCACAGCTCACCTCCCGTCTGGCAGAATACGGCTCCAATGCCACGCACAACATCTCGGAAGGCTTCAGCAGCATGACGACGCAGGGATGGATCCGCGTCGTTGTCATCGCGGGGGGCTACATGCTCCTGCGGCCCTACCTCCAACAGCTCATCACCAAGGGCGCGCTGCGGAAGATGGAGGCCGACGACAAGAAAGCCCGTGAGGCGGACGGCAGCGACGAGTTACCCCATCCGGAACTCACGCCCAACGAGTACCGCGGCATCAAGGAGAAGTTGTATGCGGATGAGCATGATAATGAGGGTGCAGATGGGACGGGCTCGGATTGGGGGCAGAAGGCGCGGGTGCGCCAGAGGCAGATGCTGAGGGAGCTGTTGGAGGAGGATGAGAGGCGGAGGGCGGCGCAGGATGAGGATGCTGATATTCAGGAGTTTCTGGAGGACTGAATTGCCAGAGCGTGACGAGGGATTGCTTGCTGTGGCTTGTTATGGCAGAACTTACGAATATGGCTGACGTTTACCATGGAAGAGGAGGGATCTATAATGGAGGGATAAAGGGGGCTATTTGATACTTGGTGCATTGGGCGGCTATTTGGTGGGCTGGTCTCACTTTTCGTGTACAGAGTAAGCATATTTGATTCTCTAGAGAGTGCAGAGCGCGTAAAAATCTAAAACTTAATGTGGCTGCTGTTGTATGTACCAGCTTGTGGTTTGCATTCTCAGTTCTGTGTGAGAACTTTCCGTGACATTCAAGATCTGCGCCCCACCAACCAGCGTCACTACCCAATCACAAGGCTTACATCATTTTCCCTTCCCGACTTCTTCGAGATCCGAATCTCGCGACCAAACTTCGTCACCACCAATCTGCCATCATCGCAACCCCCACGAAACCACAATGCAGTCCCTCACGCGCTTTGCGCGCCCGCTCTTGGCCAGCTCACTCAAGTCTACGCCTCGGTACATTAACCTTCCTTCACCTCCCTCCGTCGAAGCCTCCCCTACAGAAGACCGCTAACCTCCTCCTAGTACTTTCACCACCCTCTCCCTCCTCCGGCCATCTCTCACACCACTCCGCCGTCCCAGCAATATCCTCTCAAGTTTCACTCCTGTACCGTCTTCGAATACCACCGAAACAGCAGACCTCGTCCCCCGGAGCGCCGTTTCGTCTCATCCTGCGCTGTGCGGTCAACAACTGTGCTTTGGCCCGCGAAACACCATGCAAGGGGCGTCACGCTTCGTGCAGAAGCGAAGATTGGGGTTCCTCGTGAGGATGCGTAGTCGGACGGGGAGGCGCATTATTCTGAGGAGGAGACTTAAGAAGCGGAAGGAATTGGGAATGTGAGAGGCAGGAAACTCTGGATTTTCTTCCCGTGCTGGTGGTCACTGGTAGGGATGGGGACGGCGCTATCTTTTGTACATTGTACAGGGCAGGGGGTCAGATGTACAGATGCGACGTTGAGGACATAATTGTATGATACTTGGGAAAGGAGCGAGAATACGATGAGTTATGTACCACGGCTTTGGGCACCTCGGCAGAGGGAGTCATGAAGAACTGAGTCATTTCTTGAAAAGGCATCTCGTTGTATTAACACCACGAGAGAAAGAAAGAAGCGGAGTTGCTAGGGATAGAAGGGTCTAAATACCGTGGCTGATGCATCATACAATGAGCAAAGCATCGCAGACAGGGCTCGGCCCTCGCGAGTTGAAATTTTGCGATGCCTATTCTCAATTATTTGAAAGACACTGGCTAGGCTGGCCTGAGCTTGCCCAGTTCTAGAACCTCTACAAGATGACCCATAAGGGAAAAACCCTAGGACAGGGAGGAAAACCTCTATGCTATCGTGGTGTGCCTGTTCTCATTGAATCGGAAAATCCTACTTTGTCTGCCCTCCACTCTCTCCTGCCCTCTATTTTCTCTATTCTCCCCAAGGAAGAGAGAAAAAGACGAGACCGGAGAGAGGATGGAAGACCTTTTTCTCAGCACACGATGGCATTACTGTACCAACATAAGTCAGATCCAATATGTAGCGCAAAATATATTGGGGTGTCAAGGCATTCCCTCAACTGCGCTGTAGATCATAAAATCTGGCGCTCGAAGTGTTTGTATGGTTCTATCACGACGAGCAGGTAATACTTGGGCCGTCTTGTCGCAGTCAAAAAGGCACGCTCTGGAATGTGCACCGTCGCAGTGAAGGTGTGGTTTGAATCGATTGTAAAAGTCTGCTTCTATTTCCAATGTGAAGTAAGCTCAGTTGAATATCAAATTTGAGTCTTATGCCTGTAAACGATAGACTACAGCAGCCTCTAGTCTAGTAGTCTATGGCATGTCAACATCAGTAAGATAGTCTTCCTGTGTATAAATGTCATCTGAATGAATAGCTTAGTAGAAGAAATAAAAAACTCATGGTAAGCCCAGAAACGACGCCACTTGCACTTGTATCTGTTCCACACGTCAATAAGGCCAACACAAGAAAGGAACAACACGTCTTTTATTTCTTCCAGCCCTCCTGCCGCGAAGACACCCGTCATAGCATGAAAGTGCACTCAATCAATATAACAATGCTCATTGAAAGTACTCTGAAAAAATTAATATAGGGTACTCGAAGAAGCCATTGAAAAGCGACAGCACCCAAGCCGCAAGACAAACCCCCCCCTCCCCCCCATCCTTCGACCTTCAAAACCCCTTCATTACATTCTCGCACCCCATACTCAACGCATGACAACTGACCACCAAATCATCCAGCGCATTCCCAATCCACACATTATACCCCCCATCCACCGCCGGAATAACCCAGTCCTGGAGTTCAACATCCCACACACTAAGGTCCTTTCTCGTCAGGTACAGCTCCACGATGGTGCTCTCCCCCGGAGCAAGCACCTTTGTCTTTTCAAAATCGCGAAGTTGTAGAATAGGCGTTTCGTAGCCCGCGTCTAGGGGGAATTGGACATAGGCCTGCACGGATGCTTTTCCAGAGTACTGTTTGCCGCTGTTGGTGACTGTGACGGAGAGCTTGTACGCGATATCCCAGAGGGCAGGGTTGCCACCCTCGCCTCCCCCAGCACGGGGACCGGGCTTCTGGGTGGTGGAGTAGCCGTCTGGGTAGGGGTATTTGTCGGGGCCGGCGGCGATCTTGGCAGCGGCGTCGGCATCTCGGGCCGAGAGCCACGAGTAAATGTAACGCCAGCGTTTGCGGAATCCTGCAGGGGCGACTGCCTCGCTTGCGGGAGGGATGGCTTGGGTGTAGGACAAGAGGCCGGCCTTGGGGGGTCGTGGGGGTGGTGTCCTGGTCATTTGGGTCACTTTGGTGATGGAGCTGTTGGAGTAGGCGAAAGTGGTGTAACTGAGGCCGTGGCCGAAGGCGAAGCGAGGCTCGATTCCGCTCTTTTGCAGCCATCGGTAGTCAATGTAGAGACCCTCCGTGAAAGTATCCTGAGCTTGAGTCAGGTAGGCCTTGTCAATCAGCTCCGTGACGCTCTTGGGCATGTCGTCTTCTTTCTTGGTGATGGAATAGGGCAAGTGGCCGCTCGGTGAGACGTCGCCAAAGATGACCTCGGCGAGAGATCTTCCAGCCTCCTGGCCAGGCAAGTGCGCAATGAGGACAGATTTGACAGAGGGGAGGGTAATCCACTGTTCGAGAATCATAGGTCCGACGGTATGGGCCACGACGACGACATTCTTGTACTTGGCGGCGGCGTCTTGGACCAGCTTGTCACCGTTGTGCCAAGCAAACAGGCCCGATGCATCTCTGTCGCCGTGGTTGCCCTCAACGGTGTGCTGATTCTCGCCAGAATCTGACGTGATGAAGACAAAGGCGACGTCATCGTCCGTGGGAGGATCGATGGTACCTGGGAACGAGTCGGAATTATAAAACTCGACATCTTTGGCGCGTGCTTGGATGGCAGTGATGGGGTCGTCCAGATACATGTAATCGACGGTGCCGGATCCCCACCCTTGTCCAAGGGTGCCTTTGTTGCACTTCCGGTCGGAGCAAGCGTTGGGGCCATCTGCGTTGGTTTTGGCTCCGGTGCCGAAAACCTTGATCGGTCTTGATACGTTGAGCGGCAGCAGACGATTAGTGTTCTTGAGGAGAGTGATGGCGTCCTGGGCAACTTGGCGCGCGATAACATCGTGATCGGCTTGAACGGGTACGAAGTGGTTCACAACCCGGATGGGCGTGTCTGGGAAGGCAGCTGGGTACAGGAAGCCCTTCTCCTTCTTCGTGTTGGTGTCGAAATTTGTTTCTGGAAAGTCCTTGTCTTGTCCCATCTGATACCAAGCGGCTACGACGCGAGTGGCCATGTCATTCAGCCTGTCCATCGGGACAGAGCCATTGAGAACAGATCTGCTGAGCTCATACATCCAATATGCGTGGCCAGTCACTATAGGTATCTGGGTGTCCCCGGGCATATCCATGTCTAACCCGGCAAGGGCTGAGCCCACGCCAGACATGTGCGCAAGCCAGTCGGACATGACAAATCCCTGAAAGCCGAGCTCGTCCTTGAGAAGTCCATTGATGAGATATGGGTGCTGACTGCAGGCCGTTCCGTTGACCTATGCGTTTGTTTTTGTTTGTCAGTGTCCCGTTTCTCTCTCTTTCCCGCGCGAGCGAGCGCAAAGCAGAGTCTTTATGAGTTATCCCTGTCAAGGTACCTACAGCGTTATACGCAGTCATGGCGGCTCCAACTCCGGCCCGGACGGCTTCGGCGAACGGCCACGCATAGAGCTCATGCAAGACCCGATCATCTGTTGGTCGTGACTAAATTAGAGACGTTGATGGAGCGAAGGTCATGATACGCCGCGATGGTACCGTACCTATGTTGGAGCTATACCCGTATTGTACAGGGTTGTACATGCGATACATTTCTTGCTCATTGCCGATCCAGTGCTTGATGGTAGCAATTACGCCTTGCTCCTGCACGCCTTTGATGGTCTCGCGAGCGCCGATGGCTTGTAGGCAGGGATCGGTGCCAAAGCCTTCAAAGTCACGACCGCCCTTTGGCTTCCGGCCCATGGGCCCGACAGTTGGACCAAGCCAAACGTTGACGCCTTTGCCGCGAGCTTCCTTGCCAATGGCAACGCCTCGCTGGTACATGAGCATTTTGTCAAAGGTGGCACCTGTGGTGATGCCGCCTGGAAAAGCCGTTACATGGTCCGCTTGACGTATGCCGGCCTGCCCATCGTTTATACAAAGCTGTGGGAAGCCAAGGCGAAGAGCCGAGCCAGAGTTGCCGTTGCAGTGTCTGCGTGCACAAGTCAGTCAGCAAAGGGGTCCAAGTCGGGCCTTGAACTGGATGCTGAATGGATCAACACTCACCCTATCGTCGAATGTTAGTATACTCAAGCGTGTGTATGATGGCGTCTCGGAGCAGCATTAACTCACCCATGAATATGCCACTGCCGGCAGTGATGTTGGTCTTTTCCGCCAGTGTCATGGAATCGACAAACGCCCTCGCTTTGCGATAGCTCTCCTGCCAGTCTTTGGTCCATCCGCCATACGGCGCCGGGTAATAGGCTGGCACATAGTAGCCATCTGGAACAGACGCTTTTGGTAGAAGATTCGGAATTGCAGCTCCTGGGCCGGCGTGACTGAGGGCGATGATGACCGCAATCAAGACCGTTCGGCCAAATCCGGGCACCATTGTGATGGACGATTCGATTGCACGCGTGGATGTGCTGGGCCCAACGAGCGAAAGCACGAATCGAGTGGCGAGGTTCGTGTCGCGCGAGATGTCAAGTCCTGGTAAGGCCGATTGAAGGGAGGGACGATCAAGATATACAAGGCGTCGAGAGTGCAACCATAATCCTCGAGGATGATCCCGCAGATCTGCACAAGAATTCCTCCGTCGGGAAAAGCCCGAAGTGCAGTTTGTCCTGTCTCATGACGAAACCTTCAAAGGAGCACATGATCCCGTAGTCCGCCCGAATGTGCTGCAGACAAGTTACAATATGCTGATCTAGGATACACGGCATATATCTGTAGCCTCCGTGCGGGCTTGGCTATTGCACAGTGGCAAGCTGAAGGAGTGGCTGAGAAATTGCTGAGGAGTTGCTGAAGCAGAGAGTAGCATACTGTACTCTGGAGAGGCGTTTGGCATGTCGACATGTGGCCACGGTGTCGCGGACCGCGATCCCTTGACTGGCACATTATGCAGGGCCATGCGTCTGGTGTTTGGTTCGCTTGGTCGACTCACGGCGTCATTGGCCACGGATCTACTCTGTGCATAGCCCAATATGGCATGGCATGTATGATGTTGATGATCAAAGACACCCCATCCCCAGGATGACCCATGACGGCGCATCCCGATCAGGCGCATTCCGATGCAGTGCGCTCGGAAGGGTGACACTCGCTCGAAAATGGGTCAATCATCCCATGTTCGAACAGGTAGGCACATGTAACATATGTATGTATGTATGTATGTATGTATGTGTGTACGGAGTATGTACAGTGGGGTCTCAAAAGTCCTGGAGGAAACCACCCCCCAAGCGCCACAGTGAGGTGGTGCATGTAATTTCAATCAGCCACAACTC